>JAQFVV010015294.1:0-17432 GCA_028023455.1 Epiperipatus broadwayi
TATATAAAATACATATTTTGCCGGGTTCATCTCGTGATTAAAAACTTTTAATACTAATATACTGGCGTTTCGACTTGGTCATACAAGCCATCCACAGAGTTATAAAAAGGTAGAAAGACGGTTGTAGAGGCGCTACAATCACTGGTTTGAATAAAATATTAGAAATTCCACCAATAGCAAAAATGTTAAATTTAGGAATGTTTTAAAAAAATCTTTCCAAATAGGAGGAAGTTTGCACGTATCATCTCGCTTATTGATACAATCTGTGCCTTTCAAGTATCTAAATGACTTCTCTGATTTTGCATTGGTAGAGATTATCACATCTGGATATGATCCTGGTACTAGAAAAATCTATTTTATGACCTGAATCTATAGTATGGAGTGAGAGTGCTGATGATGATGAGTGTTGTCCAACTGCATTAGCATGCTCAGCTCTCCTAACACTGATGCGACGATTACTCATACCTATGTTAGAAGCTTTTACAATTTTTACATGAGATTTGATAGACATCATGAGATTCAAAGAGAGGGATTGAATCCTTAGACTTGGTTATTATATTGCTGATCTTTTGATGAGCAGAAAATGCTGTATCTATATTATAGCGTTTTAATATACGTCCGATACTGTCTGTAGTTCCTTTTACATATGGAACACAAATTCTAATAGCTGATTTATCATCTTTTTGTTTCCTATTTTGTCTATTTTGGGCTTTGAAATAAGGCTTTTTTTTATAAATTTGTAATTATAACTATTTGCTAATAAAACACTATTAATATGATTTATTTCTTCTTTCAGATGTGTGTCATCTGAAAGGTTAATTGCTCTATTTAAAAGAGTTTTGGCTACAGAAACTATCTGAGTTGGGTGATGATGAGAATGGATATGTAAATATCTGTCTGTGTGTGTGTCCTTTCTGTAAATAGAAAAAGATAAACTATTTGGTGTTCTGGTGACCAGAACATCAAGAAAAGGGAGTTTTTTTCCATCAGACTCTGTCTCCATTGTAAATTTAATATGAGGATGCATATTATTTAAATGTAAGAAAAAATCATCTAGTGTATTTTTTCCATGTTTCCATATGACTGAAAGTGTCATCTTATGTATCTGAGCCAAATGAGAGGTTTTAAAAGATGATGATTGTAAAGCCACGAGTTTCTCTATATATTCCATGAATAAATCAGCTATTCCTCCTGAGATAGGTGAGCCCATAGGATTACCAAAAACCTGTCTGTATGCTGTCCATTGTATACAAAATATGTATTTAAGAGACAATGTTTAATCAAAGCAATAATATGGTCTGGTAAATTGCAGCGCGTTGTGAGGTTATATTTAAAGACTCATCAATTGGAATGTTTGTAAACAAAGACACGACATCAAAACTGACCAGAATGTCATTGACATTCTGGTCAATTTTGATGCTCGTGTCTTTGTTTAAACCCAGCTAATTGGTGAAACTTCATCTATAATCTCACAGGCGTTACAACCTTTCCAGACTCATATTATTGCTTGATTAAGCATTGTCTCTTAAATACATATTTTGTATCGCAATGGACAGTATTAATCCTGAGGTTAGGATTTTGGTACTCTAATAAACTTCCACCTGTCTCAGAAAGTAATAGCTGATTTGTTAATGGGGGGTATATAGAAATTCCTCTACATTACAATCGTCATCTTTAAAACCTCTCATTTGGCTAATAGATATAGATGACACTTTTGTCATATGTCTACATGGAAAAAAATAAATTAAGTGATTTTTTCTTTCATTTGCTATATTATGAATCCTATATTAAATTTTAAAATTTTAGAGACAGAGTCAAGGTGGAAAACTCCTTATCATGATCGTTCTAGTCATAGAACACCAAATGGATTTATCTTTTTCTATTTACAGAAAGGGATACACACAGACAGACCCTTACCCCCCCATTCTCAAACCCAACTCAGTATATTTTCTGTAGCCAAAACTCCTTTAAATAGAACAGGTGAATCTTTAAGTGGACACTCATCTGAAAGAAGAAATTAAATCTTATTAATAGTGTTTTATTAGTATAATAGTTATAATTACAAATTTATAAAAAAGTCTTATTTCAAGCCTAAAACTAGACAAAATAGGAAACAAAAAGATGATAAGTCCTTCTATTAGGATTCAGTGTTCCATATATAAAAGGAACTACGGACAGTATCAAGACGTATATTAAAACGCTATAGTATAAGATACAGCATTTTCTAAAATACTCATAAAAAGGTCGTATACAATATAGCCAACCCCCCCAGGATTAAGTCCCTTCTTTAGTCTCACGGTGACTTATCAAATCTACATGTAAGAAATTGTAGAAGCTTCTTGCGATAGGTCATGAAGTAATCAGAACCAGTGTTAGAAAGATGAGTATGCTAATGCGAGTTAAATAACACTCATCATCATCACACTCTCACTCCATACTATATGATTCAAATTCACTCAAAATCGATTTTTCTAGTACCATAGGATCACTATCCAGATCTGATCAATCTCTACCAATGAAATCAGAGAAGCAATAAGTGAAAGGTACTCTAAAGGCCAGATTATATCAATAGGCGAGAATAATGATAACCTTACGCAACTTCACTATCTATTAGGAAAGATTTCTTTAAAAAATCATTCTTAAAAAATTTAACAAATTTTATATTATTAATTTTTAGCATTTTATTTAATCGAGTGATTATAAGCGCCTCCCTACAACTCCGTCTTTCTACCTTTTATAACTCTATTGGTTAACTATGTAACAAATTGGAAGCGTCCAGTGTATTAGTATTAAAAGTTTTTAACCGTGGGTTAATTCGCCAAAGTATGTATTTTTTTTATATTTTAACCGATCACAAATCTTCAGTTTAACATTATATATATATCAAATCACCTCCTAATGTTCAAAAATTTTGACACCGATAAATTATTAAATCCCCAGCATCTCAAAACAGCTAATTCCAATATGTCGTTCCACAGAGGGCATAGATAAAAATTTCATAATGTTTCGAGGTGGTTTGATATTTGACTTTTATTTCAGATCAATAGTATGCACTGGAAATATTTTGACATATATAATGAGTGATTGAATAAGTTTAAGAAAATATAGTCATGTATACACAATAGGTTTATCTATATAATGTAAATAAGATTATTTAGAGATGTCAAAATAATCAGTTGTATCTATATTCCATAGAATTCTCAAAAAGATTTTTTTGTTTCTGTATATTGGCTGCAATTATTATTACCCTTAAAAATCTTAAATTGATTGATTATATTGAAATTATAAAATTTACTAAAGGTCCCATCAATTATTTTAAATAAAATAACTACAGAATTCAGAGAAAACCATATAATGATTCAATTTTTTTCAATTATTTTCTAAATCGTTTAAAGAGGCTTGATATATAAATAATAATTTTTAAATCATCTTTCATTTGAATGATGGTATTTAAGCTGTTATGGCTGATCAAGTGTGATGAATTTAGGAATTATAATTAATCCAATTTCTATAAACTTGAAATCTAAAGTCATATTTTGTGAGGTTATATTACCTGCTTACACGTTGTTATCAATGGGTAGAAAATTGAATTACAAAGTATTTGTTGATTATATTTATTTGGGCTAATTATCATTAAAGAAAGTAAATTAGGATCAAGCTGACTTGCATTCAGACAACTTAATATGTTCTTTAAAGAAATTATGTCTTTTATATATAATAATAAAATAGCCATCTAATTGAAAAGCTTAATTCAGCAATCATTAAAAAGGAATAAGGAGGCACAAACCAGTGCTCACCGGGCTAACAAATGCTAACATTGAAGATTTTAGCAATTTTTCACTCTTGTTTTATTATCTTTCTAGAAATGGCCAAAGTACTTATCAATAACCAGTAATTTTATGGATAGTTGGATTGGCTATGAGATGATTTACCTAAAATAAAAAATTCATATACCAGTTTCAGAGCTTAAAAAAAAAAAAGGTCACTTTGATAAATAATTATAAAATTTTAGATTAAATTCAGATATGTGTAAGAGGGCAGTGA
This sequence comes from Epiperipatus broadwayi, assembly GCA_028023455.1. Classification (NCBI taxonomy): domain Eukaryota; kingdom Metazoa; phylum Onychophora; class Udeonychophora; order Euonychophora; family Peripatidae; genus Epiperipatus; species Epiperipatus broadwayi. The sequence continues at coordinate 4,045 of JAQFVV010015294.1, forward strand.
TGAGATAAAAAATAAGAATAGAAAGGATTGGAAGTCTAAACTGACATTTCCATGTAATTGTTATAAAGTTTTAATTGAGATGATTATTGGACAATATGCAGATCTTATCTGAATATTGAAAGATTAGAAATATCATTGAAAAAGTCATAATTTGAGATATAATGGTGAGGTCAAAGAAGAAACTTACCAGATCTGTTATAGAAGTAGGATACTTTTGTATATTGTTATGGAAAAGTATGGGAGAAATCTTATGGTTTTTATGAATATTTGACAATGTGTTAAATATTTTGCATAAAATTATTTGTATGATTTACTTCTACAGGGGTGGTAATTTGAATACTATAATTGTTATGGTAATAATATTGTAGTTAACGTTTTCTTTTCTTTTAAATAGAACCCAAATTTACGGCTCTTTATATGTATAATGAGATTCATTTTTAAAGTTGTTTTTTGTTGGAGTTTTCTTTAAAATAATCATAAAATCATATAAACTTTTATGAGAATATAAAATCAATGAAAACAAAAGTTGTATTTTAAGGAATTAAACGTTATATGCAATTGTTATAAACACATTTAAAATGGTAAGAGATATGTTCTTATTGGTCATTTTAAAATAATTTTTGTAAAAAGTTAAAGGTTATTATTATTCTAGAAAAGCAGATATCTGGAAATGGATTTTAAATTTTATTATAAAAAAAGAGAGAGATAAAAATGTGTTTTATTTAATTATATAGAAATGAACATTTTAAAAAGAATAACCAATCATATAGTATATAGACAGGGCCGGCGGAAGCAGGCATGCAACGCATGTTAGGCATGCGGGCGCTGGCAGAAGGAGGCGCCATCACTGAGAGATTAGCATCTGAAAAAGAAGGCGCCATCCCTGAGAAATTAAAACTCTACTAACAAAAATACTCACATTTGAAGAATATTATTCTCAAATGTTTATTTACAAAAATTATTGAGAGTAGATTATTGAAAATCATATGAAGTCATATTATATCTTATTAAATGACACACACAAGCAGGCCTGCACACAAGCTCTGCTTAATATTAAAAATATAAAACAATCAAATCTATTATTTATCATGAACAATAAACTAAACATAAAGTTTATTATATTACAAATTTCATATTGTAATGTTTATATATATATAGTACTGCTTATAGTAAACTATAAGTAACTTTCTGCTAGCAAATATATAAATAAACACACACTAAAAAGTATTATAAATTAGAACTTATGTATGTATATGCGTATATATATATATTAGATCATGTACATAATTTTGAAATCGTAAGAAACGATTATAATATTGCAAAATAAAACATTTTCTAATTTTTTATTTAAATAATAATTTGATATAAATATTCGAACGTGTATGTAATATATATTATAGGTATAATTCCAGTAAACTTAATATAATTTTCAGTTTACTTTTTATTTCATATATTTTAATCGTTGTCAAAAGTCTATTTTTTCTGCATACTAATTAGGTTTGCAAATAAATTACATACGTTTGCTTATGATGTTTATCGCAAATTTTAAAATCTTAGTAAGAACTTGTAAACAATAATTATAATCCCAGGAAATTTTCTATTGAAATCGCAAATCAGGCCTGGCAGGCCACCTGTGTTAATTAGAAAAATATATAATAACAAAAGAAAATCTTGCCAATGGTAAAACTAAAATGTTCAATCAAGCGTAAAAAACTGGACACTTGAGTTATTTTAAAACCTGACCATTTTTAATGTCAATGGCTGAATATTTCCAATTTATTAGCTGCCTTTTTTAGGTAAACAAGTTAAACAACTTCTTCCCCTCCGCGTATAGAGTTTTGTATTTTGGCGCAAGAAGTAATTTGTGTTGGACATCTAAATTAGCGATATATAATCTTAAGTATTAAGATACATGATGTAAATATATAAATTAGAGTCCGTATTTATTTATTTATTACATTTGAAAATTATTTTAAAGTGGCGTTCATGAGTAAAAGTAATATGGAATCAAAAACTAAGAAAAAACTAAGATCGGAAGAAAATCGTAAACGCCAAGCTGAAAAAATAGCAAACATTAAAAAACAAAGTGGATCACTTAATAAATATCTTAAAATATCAACTGCTTCTGAAATAGCTTATACTCAACAAGAACCAGAACCGTGCACATCATCTAGATCACAGGGAACTGTTGAAAATATTGAACAAGATTTTAGTAAGAAACAGTTAAGTGACAACAAAGTCATTGTGCCAATATCATATCAAATGTGTACAAATTTAGAAGATCCAGCTGAATGGAATAAAATCGATGACAAACTACGTGTTATTTTAGTAGAAATGGGGCCTGTTCAAAAGAAAGATATTATATATCCGAACGATGTACATGGCCGTAAATTTTCTGATGTATATTATAATAGAAAAATGGAAAACGGAGAAGTAGTTTTTCGAAAATGGCTTATTTATTCCGAAATTTTGAACTCTGTGTTTTGCTTTTGTTGCAAAGTTTTTGGATCTACTGAATCTAGCCTCATAGAAGGATACAATAATTGGAGAAATTTAAGTACAACTTTACACAGACATGAAACTAGTATGGCTCACATGAAAAGTTTATTGAATTGGAATGAACTTGAGAAAAGATTAAAAAACAAAATTACTATTGATTGTCAATCTCAAAATTTATATGAAATGGAAAAGAAACATTGGAGGAGTGTTTTGGAACGGCTGATTGAAATTATCAAATTCCTTGGTAGTCAAAATTTAGCATTTCGCGGATCATCTGATAAATTATACGAAAAAAATAACGGAAATTTTTTAAAATTAATTGAATTATTTGCGAAGTTTGATCCCGTTATGGAAAATCATGTTGAGAGGGCCCTAGATCAAAACAATAGAGTACATTATTTGAGCAAAGATAGCCAAAATGAATTATTGGAAATTTTAAGTACAGCAATTAGGGAAACAATTTTATTATCGATAAAGAAATCCAAATATTATTCTATTATTTTAGATTGTACACCAGATGCAAGTAAAACTGAACAAATGACCATAATTATTCGCTTCGTTTTTTGTAATAATGGAACGGTTAAAATTAGAGAAAACTTTTTAGGTTTCATAGATATAACAGATTCCACTGGACGAGGTTTATGTACAACAATAATTGAACAACTGGAAAAATGGAAGATTCCCATTGAAGACATGCGTGGTCAAGGGTATGATAATGGGGCCAACATGAAAGGCAAAAAGGCTGGACTTCAAAATTTGATTTTAACCAAAAACCCTCGTGCATTTTACGTACCATGTGCTGCTCATTCTTTAAACTTAATCATAAACGATGCCGCCAAAGTCAATGTAGATACAATTGGTTTTTTTGCAATTGTTCAAAAAATATACAATTTTTTTTCATCATCTTATAAACGGTGGTCAATCCTTTTAAAATTTATTAAAACTTTAACTCTAAAACAACCATCAGAAACACGATGGGAAAGCAGAATTGATGCAATCCGGCCTCTACGGTATCAGTTGGGTGAAATTTATGATGCACTCTATGAAATAATGAACAACGAATCTCTTCCGATAGAGAATTCAACATGAAGCTCAATCACTCTGCACTAACCTTAAGGATTACAAATTTATTTGTTCTTTAATAATTTGGCATGATATATTAAATAGAATAAATCCTGTCAGTAAAATGCTCCAAAATGTAAATATGAATGCTTCACTTGCTTTAGAATCGATCGCAAATCTAAATAAATTTTTACGAGAATATCGATCAGATTCAAATTTCAAAAACATTCTCAAAATTGCAGATGAACTTAGCGAAGAGGTTGATGGAGAGAAAGAATTTAAAACTGCCAAAGAAGTTCGACAACGCAAAAAAAACTCGTCAATTTGATTACGAGCATCAGGACAAAACACCTCAAATACCTGAAGAAAAATTTAAAATAAACATGTTTTTTACACTTTTAGATGTAGCGATTAATTCTTTAACAGAACGCTTTGAACTCCTCGAAGCATGTTATAATAATTTCAATTTTCTATATAAAATATCAGAAATTAATAAGAGCGAGTTACAAGCAAAATGCAAAGATTTAGAAAATATTTTGAAATTTGATAACAGTAAAGATATTAATGCTACAGATTTATTCGACGAATTATGTGCTTTTCGAGATATTTTTCAAAAGGATTTTTTAAATTCTCAAAACCCTTTCGAAACACTTAATTTTATAGTTTCTAATAATTTATCTATGCCAAACTTATCAATAGCTTTAAGAATATTATTAACATTACCTGTTAGTGTTGCAAGCGGTGAACGCTCTTTTTCTAAGTTAAAATTAATTAAAACTTACTTGAGAACAACTATGTCACAAAAACGGCTTGTTAATTTGGCATTAATTGCTATTGAAAATGATATTTGTGCAGAACTGGAAATAAATACAATCATATCAAGGTTTATTAATATGAAGTCAAGGAGTATAAAATTATTATAATTATAACATGTTTTGTAATGCATTTACTTTTTTTAACTGTATTTTCTTTTTTTTTAATATTAAAAATTATTTATTTACATTGCCTTGTTTGTTTCCCTTAGAAAGATTTTGTACACTAATATTTATAACATGTAGGTGGTATACATTAAAGTGACCAGATTTTAACATTGGTAAAACGGGACACCATTGACCGGGGGGGGCTGATTAAAAATTTTAGGTTTATATGGAGCGGTTTATATAGATATAGCGTACATTAATAATAATAAATTAAATATGTATGTTTGTAATTTATCTTTTTTAAAATTATTTCATTTATAAATTGTAAATTTATTATTAAATTTGCTAATATTTGCATAAATTTAGAGGTTAGAAAAATTAGCAAAAATTTTAAAAATAATGGGTTTGTTAAAAACAGACAGTGACTGCAAATAATAAATATGAAATTTTAAAAAAAAAAAAATATTTCAGATTAAAATATGTAAATGCATTACAAAACATGTTATAATTATAATAATTTTATACTCCTTGACTTCATATTAATAAACCTTGATATGATTGTATTTATTTCAGTTCTGCACAAATATCATTTTCAATAGCAATTAATGCCAAATTAACAAGCCGTTTTTGTGACATAGTTGTTCTCAAGTAAGTTTTAATTAATTTTAACTTAGAAAAGAGCGTTCACCGCTTGCAACACTAACAGGTAATGTTAATAATATTCTTAAAGCTATTGATAAGTTTGGCATAGATAAATTATTAGAAACTATAAAATTAAGTGTTTCGAAAGGGTTTTGAGAATTTAAAAAATCCTTTTGAAAAATATCTCGAAAAGCACATAATTCGTCGAATAAATCTGTAGCATTAATATCTTTACTGTTATCAAATTTCAAAATATTTTCTAAATCTTTGCATTTTGCTTGTAGATCGGAAGAGCACACGTCTAATTTCTGATATTTTATATAGAAAATTGAAATTATTATAACATGCTTCGAGGAGTTCAAAGCGTTCTGTTAAAGAATTAATCGCTACATCTAAAAGTGTAAAAACATGTTTATTTTAAATTTTTCTTCAGGTATTTGAGGTGTTTCGTCCTGATGCTCGTAATCAAATTGACGAGTTTTTTTCCATTGTCGAACTTCTTTGGCAGTTTTAAATTCTTTCTCTCCATCAACCTCTTCGCTAAGTTCATCTGCAATTTTGAGAATGTTTTTGAAATTTGAATCTGATCGATATTCTCGTAAAAATTTATTTAGATTTGCGATCGATTCTAAAGCAAGTGAAGCATTCATATTTACATTTTGGAGCATTTTACTGACAGGATTTATTCTATTTAATATATCATGCCAAATTATTAAAGAACAAATAAATTTGTAATCCTTAAGGTTAGTGCAGAGTGATTGAGCTTCATGTTGAATTTCTCTATTAAAAGATTCGTTGTTCATTATTTCATAGAGTGCATCATAAATTTCACCCAACTGATACCGTAGAGGCCGGATTGCATCAATTCTGCTTTCCCATCGTGTTTCTGATGGTTGTTTTAGAGTTAAAGTTTTAATAAATTTTAAAAGGATTGACCACCGTTTATAAGATGATGAAAAAAAATTGTATATTTTTTGAACAATTGCAAAAAAAAACCAATTGTATCTACATTGACTTTGGCGGCATCGTTTATGATTAAGTTTAAAGAATGAGCAGCACATGGTACGTAAAATGCGCGAGGGTTTTTGGTTAAAATCAAATTTTGAAGTCCAGCCTTTTTGCCTTTCATGTTGGCCCCATTATCATACCCTTGACCACGCATGTCTTCAATGGGAATCTTCCATTTTTCCAGTTGTTCAATTATTGTTGTACATAAACCTCGTCCAGTGGAATCTGTTATATCTATGAAACCTAAAAAGTTTTCTCTAATTTTAACCGTTCCATTATTACAAAAACCGAAGCGAATAATTATGGTCATTTGTTCAGTTTTACTTGCATCTGGTGTACAATCTAAAATAATAGAATAATATTTGGATTTCTTTATCGATAATAAAATTGTTTCCCTAATTGCTGTACTTAAAATTTCCAATAATTCATTTTGGCTATCTTTGCTCAAATAATGTACTCTATTGTTTTGATCTAGGGCCCTCTCAACATGATTTTCCATAGCGGGATCAAACTTCGCAAATAATTCAATTAATTTTAAAAAATTTCCGTTATTTTTTTCGTATAATTTATCAGATGATCCGCGAAATGCTAAATTTTGACTACCAAGGAATTTGATAATTTCAATCAGCCGTTCCAAAACAACTCCTCCAATGTTTCTTTTCCATTTCATATAAATTTTGAGATTGACAATCAATAGTAATTTTGTTTTTTAATTCTTTTCTCAAGTTCATTCCAATTCAATAAACTTTTCATGTGAGCCATACTAGTTTCATGTCTGTGTAAAGTTGTACTTAAATTTGTCCAATTATTGTATCCTTCTATGAGGCTAGATTCAGTAGATCCAAAAACTTTGCAACAAAAGCAAAACACAGAGTTCAAAATTTCGGAATAAATAAGCCATTTTCGAAAAACTACTTCTCCGTTTTCCATTTTTCTATTATAATATACATCAGAAAATTTACGGCCATGTACATCGTTCGGATATATAATATCTTTCTTTTGAACAGGCCCCATTTCTACTAAAATAACACGTAGTTTGTCATCGATTTTATTCCATTCAGCTGGATCTTCTAAATTTGTACACATTTGATATGATATTGGCACAATGACTTTGTTGTCACTTAACTGTTTCTTACTAAAATCTTGTTCAATATTTTCAACAGTTCCCTGTGATCTAGATGATGTGCATGGTTCTGGTTCTTGTTGAGTATAAGCTATTTCAGAAGCAGTTGATATTTTAAGATATTTATTAAGTGATCCACTTTGTTTTTTAATGTTTGCTATTTTTTCAGCTTGGCGTTCCCGATTTTGTGCACTGGATAGTTTTTTCTTAGTTTTTGATTCCATATTACTTTTACTCATGAATGCCACTTTAAAATAATTTTCAAATGTAATAAATAAATAAATACGGACTCTAATTTATATATTTACATCATGTATCTTAATACTTAAGATTATATATCGCTAATTTAGATGTCCAACACAAATTACTTCTTGCGCCAAAATACAAAACTCTATACGCGGAGGGGAAGAAGTTGTTTAACTTGTTTACCTAAAAAAGGCAGCTAATAAATTGGAAATATTCAGCCATTGACATTAAAAATGGTCAGGTTTTAAAATAACTCAAGTGTCCAGTTTTTTACGCTTGATTGAACATTTTAGTTTTACCATTGGCAAGATTTTCTTTTGTTATCATATATTTTTCTAATTAACACAGGTGGCCTGCCAGGCCTGATTTGCGATTTCAATAGAAAATTTCCTGGGATTATAATTATTGTTTACAAGTTCTTACTAAGATTTTAAAATTTGCGATAAACATCATAAGCAAACGTATGTAATTAATTTGCAAACCTAATTAGTATGCAGAAAAAATAGACTTTTGACAACGATTAAAATATATAAAATAAAAAGTAAACTGAAAATTATATTAAGTTTACTGGAATTATACCTATAATATATATTACATACACGTTCGAATATTTATATCAAATTATTATTTAAATAAAAAATTAGAAAATGTTTTATTTTGCAATATTATAATCGTTTCTTACGATTTCAAAATTATGTACATGATCTAATATATATATATACGCATATACATACATAAGTTCTAATTTATAATACTTTTAGTGTGTGTTTATTTATATATTTGCTAGCAGAAAGTTACTTATAGTTTACTATAAGCAGTACTATATATATATATAAACATTACAATATGAAATTTGTAATATAATAAACTTTATGTTTAGTTTATTGTTCATGATAAATAATAGATTTGATTGTTTTATATTTTTAATATTAAGCAGAGCTTGTGTGCAGGCCTGCTTGTGTGTGTCATTTAATAAGATATAATATGACTTCATATGATTTTCAATAATCTACTCTCAATAATTTTTGTAAATAAACATTTGAGAATAATATTCTTCAAATGTGAGTATTTTTGTTAGTAGAGTTTTAATTTCTCAGGGATGGCGCCTTCTTTTTCAGATGCTAATCTCTCAGTGATGGCGCCTCCTTCTGCCAGCGCCCGCATGCCTAGTATGGGTTGCATGCCTGCTTCCGCCGTTATCCCATATATATGGTGTTATTCTTTAAATGATTCATTTCTATATAATTAAAATAAAACACATTTTTAATACCTCTTTTTATAATAAAATTAAAATCCGACTTTCCGATAATACTCTAGAATAATAATAACCTTTAACTTTTTACAAAATTATTTAAAACGACAATAAGCATATCTCTTGCAACAAAATTTTTATTAACATAACAAATATAACATTTAATTCCTTGAAATACAACTGTTTTCATTGATTTTATATTCTCATAAGAGAATTTTATATGATTTTATGATTATTTTAAAGAAAACTCCAATAAAAACTAACTTTAAAAAATGAATCTCATTATACATATAAAAAACGTAAATTTAAGTTCTATTTTTCCCAAAGAAAAATTTAACTAAAATATTATTATTATAACAATTATAATGTTTATAATTAAATATAAATCATACAAATAATTTATGTAAAAATATTTTTAGCATTATCAAACATTCATAAACACAAGATTTCTCCAATACTTTTCATATTAGTAAATAAAAGTATTCACTTCTATAATGATCTGGTAAAATTTTCTGATCAAAATCTCAAATTATGACTTTTTTCAATGATATTTCTAATCTTTCAGTATATTCAGATAAGAACAGCAATTGTCCAATAATCATCTCAATTAAAACTTTATAACAATTACAGAGAATGTCTTATCAATCCTTTCTATTCCATTTTTATCTCATCAAACCTCTAACATATCTGAATTTAATTCAAAAAAGTATAATTATTTATCAGAAATGACTTTTTTTTTTAAATTTTTAATTTATTTATAAATTTTATTTTAGGTAACTATCTCATAGCCAATCAACTATCCATAAAATTACTGGTTATTGATAAATTACTTAGCCCATTCTGGAAAGATAATAAAACAAAGTGAAAAGGAGCTAAAATCTTTCAAATCAGCACACCTAGCCTAGTAAACACTGAATTCCCCATAAATATTCATTTATAATAATTTTTTATTAAATTTTTAAATTATATTTATTTTAATATATATAAAGATATAGTTACTTTAAGAACGCATTAAATTATCTGAAATACAATCAGTAAAATATAAATTAAATATTTAAAGTGATTAAACCAAATAAATATAATTAACAAATACTGTAATTCAATTTTCTACCACGTGATATTTAATAATGTGCAGGTAATTAACTTCACAAAATATGACTTCGATATAAAGTTTCTTAAATTGATTAATTATAATTCCTACGATTCATCACTCATCAGGCAGAACAGGTTAAATACCATATTCAAATGAAAGATGATTTTAAAAATTATTATTTATATATCAAGTATCACAACGATTTAGAAGATAATTTAAAATTGAATCAGTATATGGTTTAGTCTGCAATTTGTAGATTATTTTATTTAAAAATTGATATTGACCTTTTTTGTAAATTTTATAATTTCAATATAATTCGTAAATTTAAGGATTTTTAAAGTGTAATGAATTGCGTATAGTATACAGAAACAAAAATCTTTTTATAATCTATGGAGATAGATACAACTGATTATTTTGACATCTCTAAATAATCCCTTTTCCATTATATAGATAAACCATTGTAAATACATGTCTATATTTTTTGAAAATTATTAAATCAAATATATAATGTCAAAAGAAATCAATTTTCGAGTTCATAACTCTTCAATATCCGAAATAAATATCAAGTATCAAACCACCTCAAACATTATAAAATTTTTATCGTACCCTCTGTGAATAAACATATTAAAATTATATATTTGGAAAACTTAATCTTTAAATCGTATTTATTTAGTCAAGAATATTTGAACATTAAATTGTTTTAATATATATATATGTTAAAACGAAGATTTTACAGGTTAAATATAGTAAAATACATTTTTTTAAAGGTTCATCCGTGTTAAAACTTTTGATACCAATCACTGATGTTTGAATTAGTCACAGCCAAGCCATCTGTAGAGAGTTATAAAAGGTAGAAAGACGTTAGAAGAGCCGCTTTTACAATGTACATTTTCTAATTTGAATAAAACATGGTAAAAATCCCACCAAGAGGAAAAATGTTAAATTGAGTAATGTTTTTTAAGAAATCTTTCCAAGTTGGAGGAAGTTTACACGTATCATCTCGCTTATTGTTGCAATCTTGGCCTTTTAAACATTATCTCAATGGTTCTTCTCTGATTTTGAAAATTTGGTAGAGATTATCACATCTGGATAATGATCCTGATACTAGAGAAAATCTATTTTGTGACCTGAATCCATAGTATGAAGTGAGAGTGCTGATGGATGATGAGTGTTGTTTAACTGCATTAGCATGCTCATCTCTCCTAACACTGATCTTGTGATTACTGATTACCTAGTGTAAGAACTTCACAATTTTTACATGGATTTGATGGACATCATGAGATCAAGAGGTGATTGAATCAATAGGCTTGGATTCTCTTGTGATCTTTTGATGATCAGAAAATGTTGTATCTATATTATATGGTTTTAATATACGTCCTATACTGTCTGTAGTTTCTTTGCTACATATGGAACACAAATCCTAATAGCTGACTTATCGTCTTTTTGTTTCCTATTTTGTCTATTTTGGGCTTGAAACAAGGCTTTTTTTATAAATTTGTAATTATAACTATTTGTTAATAAAACACTATTAATATGATTTTATTTCTTCTTTCAGATGTGTGTCATCTGAAAGGTTAAGCTGCATCTATGTTAAAAGGTTTTGGCTTCTAGAAACGATCTGAGTTGGGTGATGATGAGAATGGAAATGCAAATATCTGTCTGTGTGTGTATCCTTTCTGTAAATAGAAAAGATAAACTATTTTAAGTGTTCTGGTGAATAGAACATCAAGAAAAGGGGAGTTTTCCATCAGACTCTGTCTCCATTGTAAATTTACTATGAGGATGCATATTATTTAAATGTAAGAAAAAATCATCTAATGTATTTTTTCCATGTTGCCATATGACAAAAGTGTCATCTATGTATCTGAGCCAAATGAGAGGTTTTAAAGATGATGATTCTAAAGCATGAGTTTCTGTATTTTCCATGAATAAATCAGCTATTACTTCTGAGATAGTGAGCCCATAGGAGTACCAAAAACTTGTCTGTAATGTTATCCATTGCATACAAAAGAGGTATTTAGGAGACAATGTTTAATCAAGCAACAATATGGTCTGGTAAATTGCAACGTTGTGAGATTTTATATTTAAAGCTTCATCAATTGGAATGTTTATGAAGCAAAGACACGAGATCAAAACTGACCAGAATGTCACTAGCTTCTGGTCAGTTTTGATGTAATATCTTTTTTTACAAGCATTCCAGATTGATGAGCTTTTAAAATATAATCTCCCAACGATTTTGGGACCTACCATGATCATATTGTTTGCTTTAAGTTAAACATTGTCTACTCAAATCCATATTTTTATACAATGGACATGCATTACAGACAAGGTTTTGGTAATTTTATGGGTCTCACCTATCTCAGGAGTAATAGCTGATTTATTCATGGAATATATAGAAACTCCATGCTTAGCTAGTGAATCATCAGTCATAAAACTCTTATTTGGTTCAGATACATAGTTGACACTTTTTATTATATGGGAAACATGGAAAAATACATTGATAATTTTTTCTTACATTTAAATAATATGCATCCTCACATTAACTCTACAGTGGAGACAGAGTTTGATGGAAAACTCCCCTTTCTTGTTGATCTAGTCACCAGAACACCAAATAATAATCTTTTCTACTTTACAGACAGGATACACACAGACAGATATTTGAACATTTCCAGTCTCATCATCATCTAACTCAGATAGTTTCTGTAGAATAAACTCTTTTAAATAGAGTAAATTAATCTTTCAGTTGACACACATCTGAAAGAAGAAATAAATCATATTAATAGTGTTTTATTAGCAAATAGTTATAAGTTACAAATTATAAAAAAAGCCTTATTCAAACCCAAAAATAGACAAAATAGGAAACAAAAAGACGATAAGTCAGCAATTAGGATTTGTGTTCCATATGTAAAAGGGGCTACAGAGTGTATCGACGTATGATTAAAACGCTATAATATAGATACAGCATTTCCTGCTACATCAAAAGATCAGCTACTCTAATAAACAAGTCTCAAGGATTCAATCCCTCCGAATCTCATGGGTGTCTATCAAATCTCATGTAAAAATTGTAAAGCTCCTTACATAGGTATGAGTAATAGTTGAATAAGTTTAGGGAGATGAGCATGCTAATGCAGTTCCAACCAACACTCATCATCATAAGCACTCTCACTCCATACTATAGATTCAGGTCATAAAATAGGATTTTCCTAGTACCAGGATCATATCCAGATGTGATAATCTCTACCAATGCAAAATCAGAGAAGCTATTGAGATACTTAAAAGGCCAGATTGTATCATTGCTTAGATGACACGTGCAAACTGCTCCTATTTCGAAAGATTTATTTGAAAACATTTTTTAAATTTAGCATTTTTGCTATTGGTGGGATTTTTAATGTTTTATTCAAAATGATCTTTGGAAGCCTCTACACCGTCTTTCTACCTTTTTATAATAAAATGGATGGTTTTGTGTGCACCAAGTCGAAAACGTCAGTGTATTGATATTAAAAAGTTTTTAACACGGATGAACCCAAAATATGTATTTTATAT
>JAQFVV010015295.1:0-17392 GCA_028023455.1 Epiperipatus broadwayi
TTTATAAAAATTTATCTGAGATTTTAACTATTAAATTAATTAAAATACTAGAAATACAATACATTGTTCACAAATAATCAATTCCATTTTTAACAATACTCAATTTTTTATAACACATGTCCATTTTTTAGCTTTATTTCTGCTCTACTTTATCCCAGATATCAGCACACATACCACATGCTAACCAATATTTTCTAACACTTTCTCTAATTCCAAAAGTCTTACCTCATTTGGAACAACACATACTCAGTAATTAGAAAATATTTATTTTTACAGAACTAATATTAAAAAATACATTATACCCACAATGCTAATCAACTACAAGTTATTTAACTTCAGCATTTCCTTCACATTGTTATATTTGAAGAAGTTATTTTTTTGTGTTATAAGACTTGATATAATTTATTACCATCTAATAAAATTCAAAATGAGTATTAGATTTAATATTTTAAAGACAGCTATTTTAGAGCATCGTTTAATAGATAGAACCATTATTCTTGTACTAGTGTAAGAAAGTTACTTATATTCTTTGCTGCTTATTATATATTCTTACAGCAAATACAACTTTTATTTTTCATTAACGCATTTGAACCTATCAAAACATTTTTTTTATCATTGACAATTGAATCAAAGTACATAAGAAATCTGTTATAATTGAAATTATTATAATTATCAGCATTTTTTATCAGTAAAAATAAAATATTTAGATAAATTCTAAAAATGTGTAGATAAATATGATTGAAAAACACAAAACTTTTGAACTTATGAAAGTGAGATCTAGGAATTAAAATTGCTATGGGGTAAAGATCCTAAAGACTTATCTAAAATAATAATAAAAAGAAATATTACAATTTGAGTTGTAAATGTCAAATATGTACAATGAGTTGTGACATGAATCAATTAAAGGGTATTAGTTTAATTTAAAATGTATTCTGGGAGTCATTTTTTTAATTTAGATATTTTTATTTATATATTTAAAGAATAGATGTTGGAGTAGAAGTTTTAAGTATAAAGAGATACGAAATTAAATTATTGTATATATTTAATTAAAACATATATTATCTTTAATTGAGGCTTAAAGTTTATATCTGCATTAGGATAATCTCTACTATATAATAAATGATTATAATCACTAATGTATTTACCTAAAATGCTTGGTGCTAAAGTTGAGTGTGTAGAAAGTGGGCTACTTGTAAATCAGAATATAATAGTTTGGTATTGATAAATTCTGAACAAATAATGAAGACATATGTAAGACATTTTGACTTAGGTCAATTGAAGAGTATTTGGACAACATAAAATATAACTTGGAAATCGTTTACTTTTTTCAGATATCTTTATTTATACATTTCAAAAACATATAATGATAGAGGTTTTAAATATGTATATAAAAATAAATTCTATTGAAATCCATCTTCAGAATCCTCTTTTTCCTATCTACTTTCTTTGCAATTTCTATACTGAGAACCTAAACAATATTAGATTGCTAAAACATGATGATAAAATTGAAAATCACATTCAACCTACTATAAATCACTCATATAGAAAATGGATAATATAGGAGATAGTTTTGCATATATTTGCATATAATGACGTTAATAATATAAAGAGCTATGATTATGGAGTAACAAAACTTTGAAAGAGTTTAGTCTGCAGAAATTATGATATAGAAAGCCTACAGAAATTATTATATAGAAAAGTTTCACAGCACCTAGGTAAAATAAAATAGTTATTACATCTTAAGATGTGAAAAATAAAGGTAAAGTTTTAAAGATGATGCCCGTCTTAGTCATTGAAAGTGACCAGTTAACATGTTTATATACTTATGCTAGTGAGTTGGTTAGTAAGAGTAATATCTTAAATTTAGTATTCATATATTTCAAGATCACTAGTTCAATTCCCTGTGCTAATTTTCACTGCTGCAAAATCTGAAGAAGAGAAAAAATACTACTCAAATCTGTTATTACGAATAGTTGAATGTATATAGAAAAGCATAAAATTTGAATTTTTCTAAAAACATTTAACACTTTCAACTGGATATTGAGAAATGCGTTCACCACAATCTTTAGGATTCATTTAACATTAATGATAGCAAAGTATAGTGAAAAAAGTTCTTTACAAAATAAAAAATAATCTAAAAAATACTGCTTATCTTGAGCTAGTGTAGTGATAGAAGTTAAAAGCTAAAGATCTTCTGGTTAATTCTCAAATCAATCATTTCTGATAATCAAATGTCACATAAGTTCTCTAGTAAACAAATAATTATGATTAATATTTTTGAATTTTATTTCACATTATGTCGCTACTTTATAAATTAGATTTTTGAAAGTGATTGCAGATCTTACATTCAAAAAAAATCTAAGAAGAAATTATTTTTAATTATTTATGTTTTAAATTTAATTTAGACTGCAGTTACAAGTTAATATAGCTATTTCCCAGAGGCCAGGTCAGTAGTAGAGTGACAGACACTCAAAATCCACGGTACTAGAACTTCTTATGAGCCATTCGATTTTTCCCTTTTTAGATGTTCTCTATATAAAAAAAAATCACAATATTTGTAGTTATTATAAGCGATAAATCAAATACAAATAAATTATTTACGTGTTCATATTTCTGCAGTTAAATGAATTTTTTAAATACAAAACCACCACATAGTTAAATTGCCCATGAATACCATAATTCTGAAGTTAGATTTGATAGCAACCAATACATCGACGATGATCAATGTTTTTATTTTCACAATCTCCTTTTTAGATCGAGAATACATATAATAAATATCCATAAATACATGTGAAATTTTTTTTGTAAATTCATATAAATACAACTGCTATTGCTAATGCTACGATTATAAAAATATACAACGCAAAAAAAATAACTGTCGGCTGAACTGCAACATTACTGTACGGGTGAGATAGGCTGAAATAGAATTCATCTTCTGTATTAATTAAATGGCATTTGAAGATTTGATGCAGTGAAAGAGTGGCAGACTCTGAAGCTCAAAATTCACCAATCACTAGCTCAGTTCTGTCACCTCCGATGCTCGAACTTTTTATGAACTCTGAAGCAATAAACTATTCCATAATGTATTTGTATTAATATTCGGCACATATATAGTATTATATTTTCTGTTGAATTTAGTCTAAGTCCAACTATTTTTAATAACCGTGAAAAGAAAATATTATACTAAATTAATCAAACCATTAACTATTTCTTAACAACTTAATAAATTTAGAAAAAAAAGTCAAGTTTATAAAGCAAAAAACTCATCTATAACTCATATTAAAATCTTTTAAGTGTGAAAAATCTATAATTTGTTATAAGTGAAATTAGAGAATGTAATAGAGACAAATAGCCGATAGCCATGTGAAATGGAAAATGAGAAGCCTTATTAATAAACAGATATGTAATAAATTTCTTGGCTAATTATTGACTTTACTTAGGTCTGTAAATCCTTTTTCCTGTTCTCACTTCTTTTCACTGCATTGTCCTGTTAAATTTGCACGTATTTTCAGTACAATTATTTATTTGGAGGATATTTATTGGCGCATAATGCATCGATTTTACGTTAAATATACCAATCGTAACTTTTTAACGTTTTTTTAAATAAAAAAAAAATTGCTTATTAATTTCTTCCGTGTTAGTTTTAGTCATTTATTAATTTATTATACGTAGATTTTCAATTTGATTGGTATGTTAAAACTGCTTTAAAAGTTAAATTATAAAAAATAAACTAATTGTTATTGGAAAATTATGTTAATAATAATTATCCAACAAAATATGAAGGTCAGCTTTGAAGAGGGGGAAAATACACGTGCGCGCGTGTGTATATATATATCCAACAATATTTATTTCAATAACTATAATAAATTAAAACTGGTTAATATCATATAGTCATATCTATAGAAGTATAATATCCGTTTCTATCAGTGACGAAAGCCACTTAGTATTACAATCACATTTTTTTGTTTTTATGATCAGAGCATCAAACATTCAATTGACTAGATACCCATTTTCTGATTATTACTGAATGGCTATTGGATATGGGCAAACCATTAAGGAAATAATATTTACGAAGCTCAAACTCGAAGATTGAATCTAGTGCAGTAGTAGATTGTGATTTGAAAACTAAAGTTCAGTGGATTATAGTTTGGCTTTATCACTTCTGGCTTTTGAATATCGTATGGTCATATGGACGGGATATTATTCAGTTAATGCAACTACACTTACGATATCTTTGTAAATGTGGTGCAAGACCAAACTGATTATATTCTCTAGGATAGATTGGTACCCAGCTCTGTTTTTTTTTACTTGATTTATTTTTATTAATGCTATCAATACCATTCTTATATATTCTACATCAGGAATTTGATGAAGCAACAAATTTTTAGTGGATAACATTTGCCGGAAAAGATAAATAACATTCTGTGAATTTTTTGAACCTATAATTTTTTCAGTGACTTTCCTGCTCATTGTTTTTGAATCATTGGGGTGGTGCTGGGGACTCATAACTTATGATTAAGAAACAAATTTGTTTTACAGAAGAAAAAAAAATTCAAGAGATTAAAACTTTACTGTTTATTTCATAATTATCTACAAGGAATATCCTTCATGCATTTCCCCTTTTTCTAAATTCTACTCTGATATTGATATTTCCAGCAAAAACCGTTTTTTATATTTTCAATCCAGATGGTAAATAATTTATAAAATATATAGCAATAAAAATGTATAGGAATTCAGTAAAGACCACGTATCTGGTAAATACATATATTTAATTAAAATCGAGACATATCAATCAATAAGACCACATATCTGGTAAATACATATATTTAATTAAAATCGAGACATATCAATCAATAACTGAGATTTAAGTTTATATCTGGGATAATAAATTATTATTAATAATCATTAATGTATTTATTTGAATTAATTGGTATCAAAATTGTGAAAGCAGAAAATTTGAATTTGTAAAACAAACTGTAATAATTTGGCATTGATAAATAAATAATGGAAACATGTTCAAATGATTGTAAACTGGGCCAACTAAAAAGTTCTAGTTAAGCATAAAAGATATCTTGTCATTTATCTTTTTCAGATGCTCTTATTTTTATATTTCAAAAAATGTGTGTTGGAATGGAAGTTTTACTTCTATCTAATATATATAAACTCAGTCCTAAAAGATTACAGATAAAACATCTATAGTCCATTAAAACTGTCATTCAAAAAAAGACAGGGAAGAGTTATATAGGATTTTACTGAACTGAAGATAACAGTTGGTTCTATAAATTTGGATATTTGCAAATTATTGGTTCTTGGAGATTAAGAAATTTTTCTCTTCATATATATATAAATAGTTTTTGCGTTAAACTGTCCATTAGTTTTCATTAATTTTCAACGTTTCTATACAAAATAGCATCTACCATAGTCAGGGTTAACATTGGGAATTACTTAAAACCAACACACGGTTTAACCAAAAACTATTTTATTTACATCATATAACCATGAAAATATTAAATAATATATATATATATTGTAGCAATCAAGTGGGATGGATTCATCAAATTCACTTTTACCAACATTTATTCCTTTATTTATAGAGGCAAGACAGCAATATTAATTGATGCTAACTTATTTAGGGTAAGCAGACAACTATAACATCTAGAATCTGTAATTTAATCATTTCCCAGATTTCAAACTGAGCCTTGTCATAATTCACAGTTCATAATTTGGATATTATATAAACATCTTATATTTTAATTAAATGATAAGCTAATAGAGGGTACTTAAAACCACTCTGTAATATATTAATTACATAATTAGTTATATATAAAACCATCCAAACATTCATTAATCATTGAATATCATATAAATAACTCTTATATATAACACCTTGTTTAATCTGTGTGTATATATGTAAAATTCATCTTGATATATATTAAATACAATAATATTCATAGAATTCAAATTATTGTTAGAAGTGCTTTCAACTATATTCCTTTTAGTCTAGGTCAACTATATAACATTGAATAATCAAAACGAGACATTATTTTACAACTCACATAATGATTTCCGGTTCATTAATACTTGACGATTTGTCAATATTAATATAGCTTCTTATTTTTCATTTATTGGGAAAACTGAATAGAATTATGGGAGTTATAAAATAATGTCGTTATATAGTTGACAAAAACTAAAAGAAATATAGTCGAAAGTAATATAATAGAATAAGTTTAATTATATGAATATTACTGTATTTAATATGTATCAAGTTGAATTTTATATATATTTCAAAGGAATACAGGCATCAAAATTAATATTTTAATATATATATATATTGTAATGGACGGACCTTTCTCGGTATGCATATAGGTTGTTGGGTTCATAAAAAAAAGTGTGTATCTTTGTCACTTATATATATGCATGCCCCGCACACATTAAATTCGTTATTAAGAGAGGAGAGATTAAGAACTAATTAAAAATTAATTCTTTACCTAATTTACCTCATCCACATCGCACCTCTCTTCCATTGTTCCAAATTTCGAACCCATGAAGATTCTGTGTGATCATCTAATTCAGGTTATATCTGTATCACTTGAATATAAGCAGGTGTAAAAATGTATGCATGTTTACTAATGGGAGTGGATATGATATTGTGTGTAAATAAAAAAAAAGATAGTAAATATATGGATGGTTATGACTAATCAAAATTTGATTATAAAAAAACAAAAAAAGAATCATACATTAACATTTGAATAATTTTAATAACTATATTTACAGTGATTGGTATTTAAACAAAGAAAAGTTTAAAACAGAATTGTAAAACATTTGGCGGTTATTCGTTATTTATAATTCGTTTCTAACATTATCCCGAACCTTGATCCCACAAAGAATAGCCACTCATTGGCCTGAGTAACACACACACACACACATATATATATTCTAACCTGTAATCTCGTGCATCTTCACTTCCAGATAATATGTGATATGAAATAAAACGGGTTCTAGCTCCGTTAATAATTAATAAATAAAATATTCAGCATTAAAATTAAAATGTTTCACTAGCTCAAATTTAAAATACGAATAAGGTTCAGTTTATAAAAATAAATTAAATAAATATTTAATATTTTCATGAGTCTTGAAGTGAAAATACAGGTGACAAGATAGATTACATTGAGCCAATATCCCACAGGATACTACCTCAATGGCATAAGAACACTATCCCCCCTTATTACTATTTCAAATAACAAACTCCTAGTATTCTTACGACTTTAATAACTTCTACTCACTAAGATTAAACTAATAATTAAATCTTAATCTTCTATTTATAATAATCTAGCTCAAATAAAATAATCTCAGGTTCATAAAGTTTATTCTAAGTTAATAAAAATACGGTAGTAAAATATGAGAAGGGATTTTATGTCATAATCTACTACACTTAAACTAATAATAATAAATAACAGTAATAATATTCTTCATTGTTTAACTAATTCTGTATATCTTTTCTTTTTACTATAATTTTATTACCATAATAAAATAATGAAATAATATAATATGATCTTATATCTTCATGTAATGATATAATAAATACGTGGTAGCATTTTAATAATCTGACAAACAAAATATGTGTGGCAACTGATAGCATATAATTTAATATAATATTGTGATAACTGATTTATGACCAATAAAATAATGTAAGATTATGATTATTTAATTATAATGAATACCAATAAAATATTTAAAATTCTTAAAATAATTCTCTATTTATCTTTTGTGCAAAATTATATATTTGTTTCAATTATTATGCATATATCATGATTTCATGCAGCGATGTGGAGAAATAAATAACTCGGACACAAAATTTTTGAAATAACAAAATTTAACAAAGTTTATTACTAACAACAAATAAATAAACAATTTATTTACACTATTTACAGTGGATATCCTTAACTTTTTTTACTTTACAGTTTGATCTACTGGGTTATAAAAAAATAATTTATATTTCAATTATATCTTTATTTAGATTTAGGACAAAATTTTAAAAAAAATGTTACTATTTGGTTTCTCATTATGGTTAACTTATTACAAATATATTTATCTACTTTATTAGCAACAGCATTTTATCCTTAATATTATTAAACTATCTTATTTTAAAAAATTCATATTTAGAAAACATTCTATAGAAAACAAAATTTTATAATGAGTAAAAAATTTCATCTTGCAAAGTCAAAGATGTTACACAAAATATTATCTAAAAATTCAGTACTAGATTTTAGTATTTATCACGCAATGTTTACTAATCATAATATATTCTTCTTTAAGCCTTACTTTAGTATGATATAAGTGTAATCATCAATATATTTCTGTTAATCAATAAACAAAAAAATATACTATGCATATTGTTTACATAATTTACTTTGTACTATTGTATTTTAAAAATATGCAATACTTATTTTTCTCTTAAAAAAAAATAATACTAAAGCATTTAAAATTATTATCACTTTAAAGAAAATATCTTTGTTTAGATACTTTATTTTAAAAAAGTTTATATTTCATTTCCGAAATAAAATTCAAAATATATTCTATGATTCTTTTCTTTCCTTAGGATACTTTGGATCTTCAATTTTAAGTTATAACATCCTATTCCTTCTAAGCAAATAAACCAATCTTATACAAAACAATAGCATAACCTAAGTTCTAAATTATTTATCATTTCTCTTAAACATATCTTACTGAACGATGCAGTTACATGAAATAAAGATAGTGAAAACAGATGCATAGGATTAAGGAAGAAAGCTAGAGTATTACTCTTAACATATCTCAAAATCATGGCACAGTGCGAAGAGGTATGACATTTACCTGCCTAATATCCTCTAGTACAGGGACGATGTTAAAGCTATTTCTTCAGCTTTATTAGAACATCAAATATTTAAAGAAATATAAACACTGTCCAAATAAAATGTGTATCAGTCATAGGGCTTTGTTAACTATGCTGATATTCACATAAAGGCTAAATATTATTTCCATTTCTTATAACATCCTATTTCTTAAAACATCATCTTGGTTTCCTGTTCACTAAGTACTTCCAAGCCACTATCTCAACATTATTTCTCAAGATTTTCCACATCTTACATCGATAAATAACTATCTGCATTTACAAAAACAATAAATAAAATTCATTAATAGTTAAACAATCTTACGATTCCATAAGAAAAGTCTGCTTACTTCATTATTATATATGTCTAATCATATACAATCTATTTAGACAATATTTGAATATCCAATAACATGAAAGTTCTAAAAGAATCACATAATTATTTATTATGTTGGATTATATCACTAATAAAAAAAAAAATTGTCGTATGCATATTTTCAAATCAATCCTATCTCATAATGTTTTTTAAAATGTTGTATGAAATGCGGTACATATAAGTAAAAAACTTTTACACTTCATTCTTCCAATTTATGGATGATCTAAAGAAAACAAAAAAATATACATTATAAATTATCAATAGTTATTATTATTACCATTAACCTTTATCTAGTCATCGTGTTCAGAAGGCTTCCTTTATCCACTTGAGCATTGCAGATATAAAAAAAATTCACACCCATACACTTTATATTAAAATATTTTTAGCTAAATTATTAGATTGTTATATTATAAAATTTTAATATTAATAAATTAATGTTTTTATGTTTTTCCTAATCTTATATAAAAATTTAGATTTAAACTAGGTTAACAAAATAAAAGGACTCAAAACTATAATTACATATTTTCTTGACGATACTTCCTGATAAGTCCAAAATGTTTATTATTTTCTCTAGAGTTTTTAAAAATGTTCTCCTCCAAGTGCGTTAAAGTTTAAAATAAAATAATTATTAATCCATTTAATAAAATTTATAGAAAATAATCCTTGGTTTTAGTATTTAGGACGATAATTATTAAATCATAATATTAATTAATCCCGTGAAGCTTCTTAATCTTCTCTACCAATATTCTCTGCATATCCGATGCATCAATCCATCTAATTTAACTTTAAAAATATTTGATAAACTTTTAAGTACTATTTGTATTTCCATGGATCCATCTTTTATTCAACTATGTGTTCACTTTTTTTTATATATTTTTCCTTCTTGATACATTTAAACTTTCATTTGGTATTTTTTATAAATCTCTTTTAAAAATAAAAAAAAAAAAACTTCAAGTACTTTTAAACAAATCTTTTCTAAATACATTTTAAATAATTCTAAGACCGGATATTTTAATATCAAAAATACTTCTGTAACATATTCTCCTGGGTTCTTTCTTAAATTCTTGAAAATATTTTTTAAAATGTTACCTTTAGAAAGGATATAACATTTTACTCCTTTGAATATCATATTATATAAAATAATTCATGAAATATAATTGTCTTATTACTATTTAAAAAATAAATCTTGGATAAACTTATAAATAATATGTTTCAATACATTTTTTAGACTCCGTATAATGTCCGAGCTGTGGTTTTTTTATGTACCAAAACAGTTCTCTGGTGAAATAGTAATAAAGCTGTATCAATAAATATTCCAAACATTTTTACAGTATTTCAATTTCTATCCATTTTATTCCACAGTATATTCATTTTTATTGCGTAGTCTAGGTTAAACTTCAGATAAAATACTACTGGTAAGTACTTTAAAAATTAGAAAATCATTTCCATGAAGTTTCTAAATTATTATATTTTAACACTCTCTTTTGCAAAAATACTTTTAAAAATTATCAATTAGTTTTTTGCAAATAAAACGATAAGAAAGTACTAAAAAAAAAATTGACTAAAATAAAAAATTTAAAAATACTATCTTTTTGATAGTTATAATTTACCTTTCTCCGGTTTCAATACATTATTAATCTCCCCTGATAACTTAGTTATGACGATATTTATAATCTGTAAGAATACCTATTCCTATTGGTTAATTCTTACTTTAGCTTGAGAACAAATTTACATATTTTTAGTTTATAGTAGAATTAAATTTCAAAATTAGAAATCGTGACGTAATGAACTTAAAATATTATTTAAAATACCACTTTTAATTCAATTATAACTTTATTTAAATTATTTTAATCTTTTAAAATGACTTTTAAAATAACATTTAATAACTTATTCCATTTCTTAATATTCAATTTATCTATTTTTATTTAAATAAAACATTTAATTTTTATATTATGAATGTATTCGTCTTTATTACATTATTTAAAACATTACATACGATAGTTAACTTAATGTTTAATACTATTTACTTTTATGATAGGCAATAATTCTATCCAATTCTATAATATAACTTTTAAAATATTTTAAACTTTATTATTAATTCAAACAAGCGTGTGTGTGAACGTATGTAATATACAAGTCACATGATCAATAACTTTGACAGACGATTTTCAATCTATTTCTCTGCCTAGACTAATAAAATTGATACACTTATTATATTATATAATATAATTATAAAATTTGGAAGAATAATTTAGAAAATAGAATTAAATACAATTCTCACCATCATAAAGTTTATTTTAAAAACATACTATATTAATTTTGACTATTTAAATATGATTACAAATTTAAATATAGCATTTATTCAATTATCAGTTTTAAACTATTAAAATCGAACTTATTAAATATACTTTTAATTATTTATAGCTGTGTTATTTAATATGGCCAGCTTTTACAATCATATGAAACAATATTTAAAGCTTTATATAACTATTTTTAAATGATTTTATATACTACGTATTCTCTTTAGCTTCAAATTGTACTTTAAAGATATACTTGACTTAATACAATTACCATATTAAAAGAACATATTCTAAATTTAAAATTTTTTAGTAATTGACTGTTATGAACTATTACTGGCCTATAGAAAAGGGCACAATATATATATATAAGATTGTCATAATTATTTTTACTTTCTGAAATGATTACTTTAATATCTCAATATATTTATTTTGGTTGAATTAATATTTTATATTGCTATTTGTCATCACGATGGTTTAGGATCTTTCTGTTATGGGCAACGTTCTTGCTATAAACAAGAAAAACATAGGTAATTAACAAGATGTATACTAAAAAAAACATTTAACACAACCATTGAAATAAACAAATAAAGATAATGTATGTGTTGCGAATATATAAAGGTTTAGATTATGTATGTGCTATAAACAAGAAAGACATAGATAATTAACAAGACGTATACTAAAAAAAAAACATTTAACACAACCATTGAAATAAAAAAATAAAGATAGTGTATGTGTTGTGAATATATAAAGGTTTAGATTATGTACGTATTAGAAAATGTCTTACCTTTCCCCTTTGATGATGATCGGGTTATTACGGCATACATTATAGATTTTATTTTACTAGTTTACATTACAAGTGAAAATATTTCTTCAAGTGAAAATATTTATTCTTTTTATTACTTGCCAACATTAACATTAAATCGTTTTGCCCCTATACTAAAGTAAAGCAAACAAAATTATAATATCTAATATGTAATACACAGTACAGGCTTACACACAGCTGCACATATATAATGAAATATATAAGGGAATCGAACTCAGACTTTCACACGACCCTCAACTCTCCAAGCCATCTCATATTGCTTGACACACACATGTTGAAAAGATAAATAATCACCAATATATGTATTTCATGCTAAACCAGCAATCATCAGTTGGTCCAGATTACTATCTCCATACATATATACAATCAGTGCTCAGCTTTATATTAAGATAGCCAATCTTCATACTTTAATGGACAGGCTTCAAAATACTCCAACCCACAACTCTTCAGCCATCCATTTCATTGAAAATCTGATGATGGAATGTTCAAAGCCCTCATTAGTGCCAAGGTTGTCATCCTACCCATGTTGGCCATTTAGTCATTCTGACCCCTCATGTACTGGAGAATAATCCATTTACATACATATGTGAGGGATAGGCAGACCTTTAACACACTATGTTTCAATATGTAATTTAATACCGTAGGCTTGACACACACCTGCACATATATAATGTAATATATGAGATTCGCACTCAGATTTTCACATGACGCTCAACTCTCATGCCATCTCATATTGCTGACCCATCTGATCACACACATGTTGAAAAGATAAATAATCATCAATATACGTATTTCATGCTAAACCAGCAATCATCAGTTGGTCCAGATTACTATCTCCACACATATATACAATCAGTGCTCAGTTTTATATTAAGATAGCCAATCTTCATACTTTAATGGACAGGCTTCAAACTACTCCAACCCACAACTCTTCAGCCATCCATTTCATTGAAAATCTGATGATGGAATGTTCAAAGCCCATATTAGTGCCGGTTGTCATCATACTCATGTTTTCAACATTAGTCATTCTTACCCCTCATGTGCTAGAGAGCAATATGAGATGGCATGGAGAATTGAGGATCATGTGAAAGTCTGAGTTCAAATCCCTTATATATTACATTATATATGCGCAGGTGTGTGTAAGCCTGTACAATGTATTAAATTACATATTGAAACATAGTGCATTAAAGGTCTGCCCATCCCTCACATATGTATGTAAATGGATTATTCTCCAGTACATGAGGGGTCAGAATGACTAATGGTCAACATGGGTAGGATGACAACCTTGGCACTAATGTGGGCTTTGAACATTCCATCATCAGATTTTCAATGAAATGGATGGCTGAAGAGTTGTGGGTTGGAGTAGTTTGAAGCCTGTCCATTAAAGTATAAAGATTGGCTATCTTAATATAAAGCTGAGCACTGATTGTATATATGTGTGGAGATAGTAATCTGGACCAACTGATGATTGCTGGTTTAGCATGAAATACGTATATTGGTGATTATTTATCTTTTCAACATGTGTGTGATCAGGTGGGTCAGCAATATGAGATGGCATGGAGAGTATGAGGTCATGTGAAAGTCTGAGTTAAAGTTTATCATATAGTGAAATGTCCTAATACTTTGTTCCAGTAATCCATGGTGGTTCATTTATGTGTAGATAATAGCTCACAAGTGTTCCAGAACATCTTCCAGGAAGGATATCTTTGATAGCCTTAGAATTTGTATTTTGAAATGGAGAGTTATATGATCCATTCATTACAAATTGGCTTGATGTTTTTTGGTACAAATGTGAAGTTTTAGGCCAATTCCATCATAATCTTGAGTAGTCATAGCTCAGCAGATGATGCCTTCTTTTCCCACATGTTTGTTTTTATCAGTAATTATATTTGCTTTAATAGTTTGTTTCGAGTGAAGTATTGTCAATGTTTCTAATTTTAAACCATTAAACATTACATGATCATCATTTCTTATGCTTATACAAGCTGTTTACACAGAGGATAAACTCTGCATACAATAGCACCACCAGTGCAAGCCAATGTAATCAATGGATGCAAGAAGGTTTGTGCATAAAATACCTATCTAGTGCCTACTCATCCAATATCCCAGACTAGTTTTTAACTTGTGACTTTCATCAGTGAGGAGACTTGTATCTGAGTGATATCATTTCTAAACAGTTGTATTTCCCGTGATTGTAATCTATGGTGATATTATACAGAAGAATATATTCTTTTATATTAAAAATAAAACATTTTTGTAAAAAATAAATATGTAATAATATATATTTTGATTTCTAATAATTATAATATATATTTTGATTTCTAATAATTATTACACAATTACAATACAAAAATAATCATAAATTTTTCAAAAGATCAAGTTTTTAGACCATTATAATATTTTCTCTAAGTAATCTCGCAAAGTTTAAGCTCACCTAACCTACAAATACTAGGCATCAATGTATAGTTTCAGATACTTTGAAATTCCTGCTTATTCAATTATCCTGATGTCTTTTGATTTTTTTTAAAATTAAAATATTAGAAAAAAATGGTAGTAAAATTTCTCAATAGAAGGTTAAAATGCAAATTTAATATCTAAATTTTTCAGATGTGGGTCCTTCACTTGAGTAAATGGGTTAATTAAGCATTATTATTAATAACCTAAGAGGAGGAGAAATCTCAACTTGCTCTTGGTCTTGTGAGCATATGCCACTGGAGGTTGCATTTACGACGCTCTTCCGATCTCTTACAACATTTACTACCATTACCATATTTCTTATCCATCTCTTACATATCTCATAAGTATCTCATTGCTATGATCAAATAAAATATACTTAATTTTATAAAATTTGAAAGTGTTATCTTAAATCTATGCTACAAAAGATTCATCATTTAAAAATAATTTCTTCATCATCAAAATATTTTGAAGTAATATGATTTTTACAATAAATTAGGGTATCCCAGAAAATATGATCATTTTAATCAGCAAATAAATTCTCTTTGACTCTTCAGATCTATTCTACATAGAATAAAATCCTAGTAAATCAAATAAGAGATACACTTATCTTTAAACTAATGTCTTATCACAGTTTCAAGAATAACAATTATTAATTTTAAATAAAAAAAATCATGATCACTTAATTTGGAATAAGATAAATAATAATCTAGAATGACATTCAGATATCAAAAATGGGTAAGGGATTTTATAGAAATTCTAAATACCATAGAATAAATCTTCTTAAGTATTATCCAGATATGAGTTAAGTCATTTCTTAACTTAAATTTATCATGGAATAATAAATATAGTCTTTCATTTTTCTGAAAACAGTTTTAGAATAAATAAGCACAATGATCTTCTCATAAGTAAACTAAATCGGTGAAGTGATTTCAAATAATAATATTCACTTATAAATTTTTTAAAACAAAATACACCTTTCTTGGGTGTAATAATTCTTATACTTAAATGTGATTCTATAAGAGAGCACTCATCAGTTTCAATGATCATGTACTCTCATGACCAAAACACCTAAAATAATTTATGATACTCTTATAATTGTTTAGATTTCTACTTAAAACAGGCAAAAGTCTCCATACAGTACCACTTCAGTGTAATCCAGAGTAATCAATGGATGCCAGATGGCTTGTGCATGGAGAGTTTTTGCTCTGTTTATCAACAATCAATGTGCTAGTATAGGAAGTGTGATCATGTGATGCTAATGGTTTAACCTCAATCCTGCCTAATAGGATAGTGGTGGCTATGGTTGTAAAAGAGCCAAAGACACCAAAATGTATGGGTGCTGAACTTGAGTTCAGACCCATATGACTATATAAGCTAGTATGGGCTTAGATTGAAAATATTTTTTGTGTTTTCAATTTCATTCTCATAGTTTAGTAGTTAAGTAGAGATAAAAGGTGGCTTCTGGAGGGTTGCATTACATCCTAAGATCTAGGTGCAGTGCTCTCAGATCCAAAGCTCCTCACTGACGGAGGACACAAGCCAGAAACTAGTCTGAGGATATTGGATGAGTAGGCATTAGATAGGAATTTTATGCACAAGCCTTCTGGCATCCATTGATTACTCTGGTTGGCACAGGGTGGCACTACTGTATGAAGAGTTTTGTCTGTTTTAATAATAGTTATGAGCAATCATAAAAAATGGTCATCCATGTGATGTTTAGTGGTTTAGATTTCTGATTAATAAATTGATGATGTAGATAAATGATTATAAGAAATTTCTTAATAAAAAAAACAAATATTTATTTTACAGGATACAAATACAAATAATAATAAGTCTTAAATATATCTTTATGTCCACAAAATCATGGGCTTCTATAAATACCATGTTCCTTTTTAAAATTATATCATACAGTTAAGTTACAACTGGTATTATGAAAAAATATTAAATTTGGTTAAGCAAAATCTCGAAAGTCAAAAAAACATTCTGTTAATTTAGATTCTAATAAGTTCTCACATATTAAATCATTCACACAATGATAATATTCTTTTCATGAATAGTGGCCCTTTTATGAATATTTAACATTATTTAAAATAGAAGCTTACCAATCCAACAACAAAGGAATGATAAGAGAGATGTATATCATGTATTTATGCCTAAAATACAATTTAAAAGTTTGAAGTTAATTATCATATTTATGTCCTAACTCACAAAGCTTAAACAAAGGACCTACATATAAACAATAAACAAAGAATGCTAAAAGTGGTAAGAGTGGTGTTAGTCAATACCTTGATAAAACACTACAGTTGCCAGAGAAAGTCATGATAAAATATTACACATGCTTTTAAAAATACATTTCAACAACAAACTAGATTATTAAGAAAATGCAAAGTAAATGTATGATGGCATAACTCAATATAAGGGTATATACTTTTTAGGCCAATAAGAAAAATGTTTTAGATCTTTGTCACTAGTCAAGGAATAATAAGAATGTACACCAGGGACAACAATACTAAATAGGGTTGCCTTAAAATAGAGAGATCCTGAGCTATGATCTCCAAAATATTTAT
>JAQFVV010015296.1:0-17381 GCA_028023455.1 Epiperipatus broadwayi
ACACAAATAGACAATACAGGTTAGTAATTATAGCAACATTTCGAATGGTATTATCTCCACTCTTCTTCAGGTGTTGCTGGCCTGCTAAGTGACAATATTCGCTTAGAAGTTGAACTCGCACCTTTAGATTCTTGAATATTAAATTTAAGGCAAACACTCTACCAACTGAGCTATTCTGTTGTAACGGGCACACATGTCATTACATTATTTATTTTAAGAATTAGACAAGAAAAGAAAATATAAAGTTCACAAATAAAAATTTGTTTTTAAAAAAATTTAAATTTAAAAGTCATCTAAACTTTATAATATATATAAAATCGCACAGATGAGAAATTAAAAAAAAGAAACCTTATTTAAAAAAAAAAAAAGTTTTAAAACTAAATTTTCATCAAAAACTTAAAAAGATTTAGAGATAAAAATATATCTTTAAATTTGGAAAACAAATTAATCAATCTTAAAATGGAAATGATTGTTTTAATTAGGTAAAAGTAAACTAGCCCTTGGGCATTTAAAATGTATAAGCAAAGGTCAGATAGGAGAGAAAAACAATGGTATCAGAATGGCCAATAAAAGAAATCACTCATGGAATCGGACCTCAGCAAAAAGACCATCACCATCATCATGATGTAATGTCCACTGGATCTGAAAAACTACCATAAAAAGTTAATGAAAATTAATTAGGAAAGAGATGTATGACAGCAGTGGTGATATGTGTTAGTGCAGAGTTGAAGGAAAAAAGATTGAAAAGATGCACTCTTCAATCCCTTCAGTTCTGCTAAAAGGGAAAGAGAAATGACCAATCGTTTCTACATTGAGGACCAGCTAAAGTAAAAGACCTCTTGATGAATCAATAAAATGGCCAACAGCATACCAGTCTCCCCAGGATGTCAGGACAATTAACACTGGAACTCAAATGGCCACGGTTTAAAGGTTAACTTTTCTAAACATAAGAAATATATGCGTTTTTCTGAAGGTTTGTGATGATGGTGTTCTAGCTGTATTTTTATATTGGACTATGACAATGGCAAAAAATCCCATAAGCCAACCTAGTGTGACTATACATAATGTATGGAAATCACTAATCAACTTTGCTCTGAGGAAAAAGTGGAGAAATCAGGAGGAACCTCATAGATAAGTATATGAAATTACTACATACTGTTGCCTTTGGCAGGATGGCTCAGTTGGTTAGAGCGTTACCTTAAATTTCAATAATCAAGAATCTAAGGACCCAGGTTCGAATCCCATGCTAGTACTGTCACTGGTCAGGCCAGCAACACCTGAAGAAGAGGGGAGAAAAATATTTCTCGAAACGTTGTGCGTATACTAACCTGTTTGCTGTGATATTACTAACAGAGCAAAACTCTCCATACAGTATTGCCACCTGTGATAAACAGAGTAATCAATGGATGCCAGAAGGCTTGTGCATAAAATCCCTATCTAATGCCTACTCATCCAATATCCCCAGACTAGTTTCTGGCTTGTGGCCTTCGTCAGTGAGGAGCTTTAAATCTGAGAGCACTGCATCTAAATCTTAGGATCTAATGCAACCCTCTAGCAACCACCTTTTATCTCTACTTAACTACTAAACTATGAGAATGAAATTGAAAACACAAAAAATATTTTCAATCTAAGCTCAATAGCTTATATAGTCATATGGGTCTGAACTCAGTTAAGCACCCATACATTTTGGTGTCTTTGGCTCTTTTACAACCATAGCCACCACTATCCTATTAGGCAGGATTGGTTTTAAACCATCAAGCATCACATGATCACATTTCCTATACTAGCACATTAATGTGCTAGTATAGGAAATGTGATCATGTGATATTACTAACAGTTAGTGCATATACTAACCTGTTTGCTGTGATATTATTAACATTTGTTTGCTGTGATATTACTAACAGTTGGTGCATATACTAACCTGTTTGCTGTGATATTACTAACAGTTGAATACATTTGGAATATTTAACTAAAAATTAAACTTTTCTAAAGACATTCAACACACATATTAGATGATGGAAATAGTCCAATATAAAAATACAATAAGAAATATATAATTAATGAACATTTCCAAACAAAAAGAACTCTAAATGCTGAACTTTTCAATATTCTAAATAGTAAAATTTCCTATCTGATTTAATTATTTATTATTTTATTGAATGTAGTTTTTTTTTTAATCATTTTTATTTTTTATTTTTTTTATTAATATTGTATAAATAGTTTAAATGCATTAAATTTAAGTTGGGCATAGAAGCTTGCATAGATTCGTTTGCATTAAATTATGTTTTGTTTTCATATTTGATTAAAATATATAGACATTTGGTAAATAATGATATCTTATGTTGAATATCTAAAATGTATTTATTCGATGTCTTTTTAGTTATTGGTGTCAAGGCGGCATCTTGTGATAAATGCCATTGGGTTTCTTGTGAATTCCCTCTGCAATTACATCAATGACTTTATATTTTGATCATTTAATGTTTTATTATGAAAGGTTTTTGAGCATGTAATTTATGTAGTCGATCTAAGCTCAACATAAAAAATAAAAAAAAACTTTTATAAAATTCATCTGTGCAAACTTAAAAGTTAAATTATAAATTTAAAATCCAAAGTAAAAGTTATGCTAAAAATGATTCAAAATTTATATGTGCGTAAATAAATGTTTATGTGTTAATTACTGGCAGTGGCTTATATTTATTCTTTTTTTCTAAAAAATATTAATATATTTTGATAATATATATCATTATTATTAATCTCTACTACTCTGCTGAGCTAGTGACAATGGGCTAACGGTCAGAATCAACCAATGTAAAATAATTTTTTTTTAACTTACGTATCTGCCTACTATATAAATTTTCTAGGTTCAATGCCTAGTGGCACCCTGTAGTGCAGATACATTGACTCTTTTCTTTCAGACTGTTATACTGTCAAAGGCAACATATAGCAGAAATTTGATATATTTATATATGAGGGTTGGTTCAAATCCTCCCGAGTCCTTCAATTTTTTTTTTAATCTAATTTTTTTTTATTTTTTCCTTTATTTTTTTTTAAGAGCAAGATTAATTAGAGGCTTCCATATATTGTGTATTGTCACACTGGGTTGACTTATAGGATTATTTACCATTGTCATATGAGCAGCTTTCTTGAATTTTCTTCTATGCATTTTTTCCTCTTTATCTAATATCTTTGTATTTTCCCACTTAAGCTTATGGTTATTAGTACATACATGATCTGCTATGGTAGACACATCTGTTTTTTCTCTTTTAACCATTAGTTTGTGCTCCTTCAATCGCTGTTCAACAGGCCGACAGGTCTCACCAATGTATTTCCTTCCACATTCACATGGTATTTCATAGATGCAGTTTTTGTTCTTCAGCATTTTCAGTTTAGGTTTAGTAGAAGTAAGCAATCCTCAAAGTGTGGTATAGCTTTGGAAAGCAGTTCTAACATTATATGGACTGCAGACTTTCTTTAATTTGTCTGCCATTCCTGGTATGTATGGATACACTACCATACCAATAACTGCTTTCTCTTTTGGTGTCTCTTTGTGTTGTCTATTGAAGGTTTTTCTGATGACTGCTGATGGATAACCATTCTTCATAAGCATTTGTTCTATGTGAATCACTGGTTTCTGAACAAACCTCCTTTGCTTTGTTCCATAGTGATAGTACAATTCCTTGTTTAGTGCTTCTTGTATGATTGGATGTATATGCCAAGTATTTTCCAGTATGTGTTGGTTTCCTATACATTGTTGTTTTTACTTTGCCCTGAGGGAGTCTTGTCACAAGAACATCCAAGAATTCCAATTTTTGTTCTTGTTCTGAATCCATCATGAATTTAATTGTAGAAGATACGTTGTTAATGTGCATACAGAATGACTGTAATTTTACCTCACCATGTGGCCATACCACAAACATATCATCAACAAAGTGGTCATGACTGTAGTTTAAAGTTCTTCCATGTAAATGTTGCTGAGCAAGGGTGACAGTGATGATCCCATGTCCATCTCTTGATTTTGTTGAAAGAATTCTGAGTTATATTGAAAGTAAGTTGTTACACAGAATGTTAATAATTCCATTATACTATCAATAGGTAGAGCTGTTCTAGTTTGTAGACTATTATCATCATATAACCTTTTCCTTACAATAGACAATGCCACATCACATGGTACATTTGTAAACAGACTTTCCATATCAAAGCTTACCAATATGTCAGTTTCATGTTCTTGACTAATTCCACAAGTGCTTAGAATCCCTGAGAAAAGACTGTGTCTTATATGCCAATGGACTAAGAACTTCAAGAAGAAATCTTGACAAATTTTGACATGGTGAATTTCTAGAACTAACAATAGGTCTTAATAAAACCTTGTTTTTATAGAGTTTAGGCAGTCCATACAGGTAAGGAATCTTGCTGAAATATGAAGTTAATTTTCTTTTCTCTGAATCACTGAAATACCTGCAATGCTTCCGGAGTAATGCTGTATTTGGAATTGGATTTTTTGCTACTTTTTTGTATTGGCCTGCATTACAACTGTAGGGTTACCTTTGTCAGCAGGAAGAATGATTATAGATGTATCTTGTTTGAGAGATTTAATAGCTTTCTCATCACCTGAAATATTTGACTTCTGCTTGTGCACTTGATGTCTTTCAAGTGTTCTTTTTACTCTCCAGTGTAACTCTGCCATTTCGTCTATAATCAAGTTTTGGGTCACCTCATCAGTGACAGTAGATAGTGTAATGGTGAAATTCAAAGCTTTTTTAAGAAATGATAATTCACAATCGGTAAGTGTTTAGAACTAAGATTTTTCACTGATGACGAAGATAGACTAGTTGCACTATTATTTTTGACTTGCCCATGTAGATTTACAAGTTTCCTCTTCTGAAGTTCTTTTATTTTTCTGTGTAACTTACAATATGATCTGTTCACTGCTTGACAAATTCTTGAGAAATCTTCATTGGCAATGTTTGATATTTGATAAACTGCTGAACTTTTTATACTTTCACTCAGTAAGGCCTCATTTGCTCTCTGAATAATTTTTTCAACTCTCTTGGAGGAAATAGAAGATTTTAACTACAAGCCCTTAGGGATAATCCTTTCTGATTTACATTTACATAAGAAAGTTAAATGATTTTCTACTTTAACCAGTTTTAGACATAATTTTTCATAATGTCTAAATTTCAACATAGCATTGGGTCCATACTGAGTACTTAGTATTTGTCTGAAGGTTTATAATGATCGTATATTATAAGATGTGATATGTTAGACTATTTCCATCATTTAGAGTGAATGTTGAATGTATAGAAAATTTTAAACTTTATTTAAACTTTTCAAATACAAACAACTTTGTTAGTAATAACACACAAATAGACAATATAGGTTAGTAATTACACAATGTTTCGATTAGTATTATTCTCCACTCTTCTTCAGGTGTTGCTGGCCTATATGTACAGTAATAATATTCACTTATAAGTTGAACTCGCTCCTTTAGATTCTTGAATATTGAATTTAAGGCAAACACTCTACCAACTGAGCTATTCTGTCAAAGGCAACATATAATAGCAATTTGAATATTTATATGTGAGGGCTGGTTCAAATCCTAAGTCCTTCAATTTTTTTTTAATCCAATTATTTTTATTTTTTACTAAGAGCAAGATTAATTAGAGGCTTCCATACATTGTGCATTACCACACTGGGTTGACTTATAGGATTATTAACCATTGTCAAAAGTTTAAATAAAGTTTAAAATTTTCTATACATTCAACATTCACTCATAAATGATGGACATTGTCCACCATATCACATCTTAAGATTACTAATTGTTTTGTTTTTTTGTACATTGAATGCTTGGCAATTACATTGGGTAATTAGACCCAAAGAACTTTTATGTAATCTTTAATAATAAAGATTGCTTTGAAAGATAAATATTTTTCATTGATAAAGAGTAAAAATCAGAAACTACTATAGAATTTTAAGACCATGCAATGCTTTATAATGTCTGCTGATAATAAAACCATGCAATAGATGTCATGAGGATAGTATTGCAATAAATGTCATGGGAAAATAAATAATAACAACTGCTTCTTCTACTGTTTAGATTGTCAATGATATATTATGCTTCTAAAAAATAAGTATAAATAAAAATTCCTAAAGTTGATTGAATTTTAAATAAAATGACAATACTATAAGCTTAATATAATAAAAATGTATGATTTAACATGAGTTTAAAAGAGGCAAAACTCTCCATACCTCTCAGATCCAAGGCTCCTTACTGACAAAGGCCACGTGCCAGAAACTACTCTGGGGATATTGTATGAGTAGGCATTAGATGGGAATTTTATGCACAAGACTTCTAGAATACATTAATTACTCTGGCTTGCACTGAGTGGCAATACATATGGAGAGTTTTGCTTATTTTAATAAGTTATAAGCAAGCATAAGAAATGGTGATTGTGTGATGTTATTTAACATGAGATTTCAAGATTATGTTTGCAAATTAATATTGATACTATAGTCTTGATTTAAAATATGAATAAATAAATAACTGACCTTTCATAATTATAGGTGGCACTATCCTCTAAAGGTAATTTCCAAGAAAGACTGTTATATCCTTTTCGACCAGCCTGCCGTATTAATTTATTCATCCAATGAAGGGTGGTTAAAGAAAAAATATTACAAATTCCTGATAGTGCCATTTTAAACTTGCTGAAAACAATAATATAATGAATAAATATGTTTATACTATATAATAATATACTATATATAAATATAATAATATACTATTTAGAAAAATAATATACTACATATATTATTTTTACTATTATATGTAGATATAATCTTTACTTTTATGAACTTTTGCTCTTTCCTTTAAGCTCATAATTATTTCAGTCTATATATATACAAAAACAAGCAATAATATAAACAACCCTGAGAATGGTATTCCTATCAATTCTCTTTTATATTATTCCATAAATTATTTACAATACCTTTTACCCATGCTATTTTCTTATTACTTTCCATAAATTTATTTAATCTCTATAAAAAAGATAATTTCAAAAGCAAGGAATAAAATACGTTTTATATTAACATTTTAAAATTTATTATTTAATTCTCAATAATTATTACATCTTTTCTGTGCATTTGTAATATTATACATAAATATATAATATTAAATTATTATAATTTTTATTACAGAAAATATCCAAACCCTTAATAAATTTATCAGAATAGCTTCTTTTGATTCAAAAGAAAATTTTATAAAGACTTAAGCATAAATTGGAATTGTGGGATGATAAGATAATTAAATTTGTGTTGCGTTGTATTACTTTTCATTTGAAAAATCTGTCTTGGCAGAAACATTGATAGTGGAATTGTAATTTATTTTCTTGCTAATGATTTAATTTTGAATTGGTGTACTTAATTTAGGAGTGTATATTATATTAAATGCAGTTATTGTACATTGATATAGTAGATAATTGTAATACAAATCTTTTTAGATCCTTAGAAGGTTATTAATTATTCAAAACTGTTATAAATTAAATAAAGCATTATGAAAAGTGAATTATGAGAAGTTATGTTATTTTTTATAAAGATTTATTCAGTAATGTTCTTGGTAATTGTTGATGTCAGAATAATTGTAATGAGAATTACTATTTACACCAAGCTTTCATTTACAATCATAACTGACTTAGTTATATTTTTATTTATTTTAGTTAATTAATGTATCTGTCTGCAATGTTCAAAATCTGGAGCTTGGGACAAAGTCTAGTAGAATCTTAAAATTTTTCAAATCACAAATAGGTTTAAGATTTTTTTATTCACAAACAGAAGCCACAACCAACATAGTTAGACACCAAAAAGATGCATGTAAATGGAGATGTACTCATATTAACCTGAATTGATCAAACGAACATCAAATGTATTGACTATAAAAATATAAAAATATGATTGCAATGTTATGCTGCCTCTACTAAAGTGTGAAAAAAGATGATTTAGCACAAAATTTGCAAGTATAAATATTGATAGTTTTAATGTTTTTGCATTCTTATTTTATCTCCTATTTGCAAACCAATTTTCTATGTCTATCTAATTTGTCTATTGGCTGATTATTTAAGAGATAATCCCAAGCTGATTTTAAATCCATAACTTTTACCTAACCTAGATTCAATATTCAAATTCTGAATATAATAAACAGATATGCTACTTCTAAGCTTCAATGTCCTTTGTATTGCATATGATTCAATATTTGTTACAATTGTAATAATCACATGTACATATAAACTCATATATCTGCAGTGTGTGTATATATATATATATATATATATATATATATATATATATATATATATATATATAAGATTAGCAATATAATAACCAAGCCTAAGGATTCAATCCCTCTTGAATCTCATAGTGTATATTAAATCTCATGTGAAAATTGTAAAGCTTCTTACCTAGGTATGAGTAATCATCACATCAGTGTTAGGAGAGATGAGCATGCTAATGCAGTTAAACAACACTCACCATCATCAGCACTCTCACTCCATACTATAGATTCAGGTCATAAAATTGATTTTTCTAGTACCAGGATCATATCCAGATGTGATAATCTCTACCAGTGCAAAATTAGAGAAGCCATTGAGATACTTAAAAGGCCAGATTGTATCAATAGGTGAGATAATACATGCAAACTTTCTCATATTTGGAAAGATTTTTTTAAAAAAACATTCTTAATTTAACATTTTTGCTATTGATGGAACTTTAACGTTTTTTTTTTCAAATCAGTGATTGTTGTGCCTCTACAACCACCTTTCTACCTTTTATCACTTAGTGGATGAATTGTGTTATCAAGTTGAAATGTTGGTATATCTATATTTAAATTTTTTAACAGACTTAATGTAGAATTATAATTTTTATCTATGGAATTCAAAGTTTTCAATCGGTGAAAAACTGTTTTATGCCCCAAATTTGACATTTTATATTATTTCATAGTGCACGTTTGATATTTTCATAACACATACATGGCATAGTTATGTATATTTTGTTTTATGAGAAACAAAAGTTATTATTAAAATGCTAGTTTATCAGCCTAATACATGATGAACCACATTGCTTTTCTTGTACTTTTCAAATCATATCTGCAAAAATTATATTAACTTTTTTTTTAATTATATATATATCACCATCATCATCATTAACCATTATCAATCCACTGCAGGATGAAGGTCTCTTCAAGTTTGATCCATATTCTCTGATTTCTAGCATCTCTTATCCACATAACCCCTGCACACTTTCTTATTGCATTCATCCAGCTCACATGTGGTCTCTATCTGAGTCTTTTACAATCTCTTGGAATCCAATTTAAGATTTCAATTGTCCATCTATTATCACCACTTCTAGCAATATGCCCAGTCTAACTCCACTTTAGTCTTTTACTTTTTCAATGAGGTATGAACACCTGTTCGTTCTATTACCCATATATTGCATTTCCCATCTTTTCTTGTTACTCCCAATATGCTTCTCTCCATACTTCTTTGAGCGGTCTGAAGTCTCTGTATTGCTATTCTGTCAAATGTCCAAGTCTCAGATCCGTAAGTTAGAACTGGTAAAACACATTTATTAAACACCTTTCTTTTTAAACACATAGGCATGTTTTTTTTTAATATCAAGTTATTTCTACCAAAAGCACTCCAACCAAGTTTAATTCTATGATTAATTTCATCCATTATGTTTCCATCTGTATTAATAATCTGACCAAGGTATTTGTAACTGTTAACTTCTAACTCATCACAATCAATCTTTATTTTTATATTTTAAGAAAATCCATTAAACATTACCTTAATCTTTTTAACATTTATCTTTAGTCCTACTTTCCTACTTTCATCTGATAACTCTTGCAACATTTCCTGCAATTCTAGAGTATTATTTGCAAAGACAACTACATCATTTGCAAAATTCTAAATGACTTAAATAATCTCCATTCACTTTTACTCCTTTAGTTTCCCATTTTAATCTACAAAATACTTCTTGCAGCTGTGCTGTAAAAAGTTTTGGAGATATGGAGTCACCTTGTCTTACACCCTTCTCAATGTTGACTTTCCTAGTATCATTATGTAATCTAATTGTTGCTGTTGCATTTTTATAAATATTCTTTAAAATATGACAATATCCTGGATCTATACTTTGGTGATCCAATGCTTTAATCACTGAAGAAAATGTTTATAGAATCAAATGCCTTTTCATAATCTACAAATCTAAAACATAATGGCAACTCATTTTCATTCACCCTTTCTATAACTTCTCTCAATACCTGGATATGATCTACTGTACTAAAACCACTTTTAAAAACAGCTTGTTCTCTTAGTTGGTGGAAATCCAATGTTCTCTGTAGATGAGTTGTAATTATCTTGGTAAATTTTTTTATATAAAACTGATAAAAGGCTGATAGGTCTGCAATTTCTAATATCTTCTTTATCACCTTTTTTAAATATTAATATTAATACTGCATTCTTCCAATCATTTGGTACATCTTTATCATTTAGACATTTGGTATATAACTTTGCTAAAAAAAATTCTATTTCTTCACCTGCTTCTTTTAATATATCAATTATAATTCCATCATTACCTGGACCTTTTCCTTTCTTCATAAATTTAATTGCATGTCTCACTTTTTCATTTAAAATTCTAGACAATTTGGAAGATATAATAGATATAGGAGGTACTTGTTCTTTATTACTA
Organism: Epiperipatus broadwayi; assembly: GCA_028023455.1. NCBI lineage: Eukaryota > Metazoa > Onychophora > Udeonychophora > Euonychophora > Peripatidae > Epiperipatus > Epiperipatus broadwayi. The sequence goes on from JAQFVV010015296.1 coordinate 10,732, forward strand.
TATAATTCTTGATAGAAGTCTTCTACCCATTTCATGATGACATCTCTCTTTTTAGTAATAATTCCATCTTTTTTTCTTATTGCAGATATAAATTTCCTACCAATACCAAAATGTTGTTTTATACTCTTAAGACTTTTATTTTCTTCTACAGCTTTCCTTGCTAGTTCACAGTTATACTTTCTTATATCATTTTCAATCTTTTCTACACCATTTTATAAAATTCGAGATATTCAATCCTTTTTAATACATCATTTTTGTATATCTTCATATTCCTTGTTTTCTTCATAAATTCTCTAGTCTCAGTAGAAATTTTATTGGTCAATTGCTGCTTTTTGTCGCAGTTTTTAAAAGTGTATTAGCTATTTTCATATTAATTTTATTCAAAACTGAATCATGTTCAAAATCTGCTAATACTTGAAACCGATTTGTAAGTTCTAATTTGAATTCATTAGAATGTTTCTGAAGATTAGTAATATCAACTGTAAATATTGTTTTTCTTAATAATTTTTGTCTCTCTAGTTTTGCATTAACACACATCTTACATCTTACTAATCGATGATCACTTCCTATGTTAAATTTATTAAGAAAATTACAATCTTGAAATATGTATTTTCTGTTAGTCAAAATATAATCCAATTCTGCTGTACCTTTATTTGGATGCTTCCATGTCCATTTCCTTTTAACATTTTTCTCAAAAAAAAAATTCATAATATAAAGTTGGTCTTTTTCTGCAAACATTGCAAGTCTATATCCTCTCTCATTTCTATTGCCACAACCAAAATTACCTACAGAACTTTCATCTTTTATTTGTTTACCAATCCTAGCATTAAAGTCTCCCATAACAATTTTAAAATGTTGTTTATTACTCTGATCAAAAGCCTTTTGTACATCCATATAAATATCTACTATTTCCACACTATGAAAACTTGTTGGGGCATAAAGCTGAATTATCTGCATTTGGTATCTGCTATTAAGTTGTATAACTAATCTTGTCACTCTGTCCGATACACCATCAATCTCCACAATGTTGTTCTTCCACTTTTTATTTATAATGAATCCTACTCCACTTGTATTTCCAATATTTGTGCCTTTATAGTAGAGCACATGTCCACTTTTTAGATCAATTGTTTCTACACCTTTTCTTTTAACTTCACAAAGTCCAATAATATCCCATTTAATATGACAGTTCTTTTAATTCTTGTAATCTTCCTTCACTTAAAAGTGATCTGCAGTTGTAAGTATTTAAATAAAAAGTCATCATTAAATGGCAGCCTGGGTCCACAATCAGGTGATTCTTAGCACCCTCTGCCTTTGACTCTCAACCGCTGCCTTGGTTGTGACTTTACAGCCTCCTGGGAATAACCGCCATGTTTTTTTTTTTGTCTGTCATGATTGTATATATCTATTGGAAAAATATTTATCATTTACACATACACTCATTTGCCCTATCAGGCAACTGAGAAGACAAACCATGGTGTTTCTTGATCTTAAACTCAGAGGTAAAAAGCCAATACACTCACTAGGCTGGCTAATGCATGTTGTTGAGCAGTCCATCCATGTTCCTATACTATGTAAATAATCACATAGTAATAACAGCTGCTATGACAAGAACATATGGAGTGGTCATTAGGATTTTGCCTTGGTTCAAATTAGATAGAATTAAAGGGTCTCCTTTAGTAAACTCCCTTTCTTCACCACACAAACACACACACACATATATATATGCAATATTGTTCATTGATGTCTGTATTTTTCAAAGCAACATACTAATTATATAATTAAATATTTATAAATTTAGTATTTCAGATAAATAAAAATATGTTATCCACTTAGAGATAGCTTTAGTATCCTATTGAGTTGACGAAAGTTCACAGGATAATCAAATATAGTTTAAATAGATAAAAAACTCTAATTATCTATTTACTGTATTTAAATATGTTCAGTAATTACATTTACATATATATATATATATATATATATGGTCAAATATTTTATTCTAGTTCTACTGGACATAATTGAAATTTATAATGTCACTTATACTGGCATCTTTATTAAATTGTTTAAGATGAACTAAATATTTATTTTGAGTGCTCAGAATTTCTAAAGAAGAGAGTATTAGAATCTCAATGGATACATGGGATGTTATCTGAAGCATTTTTGATTTAGTCTCAAGACTTTCTAATTAAAAACATTTTGAAATGTGTTAGTATAAATAAAAGAGAGGAGAAGAATTTTCCTCAACCATTTTCACTAAACCAGAAAGGGTAATGATAAAAATATAACAATATTAAATGATACATGGGCTTAAAATTATTTCATTATTCTAAAGAATGTTTTATTTTTATAAATCATTACATATTTAAAACCATGAAAATTTAACATATTAAAATTATTAATTATTTTTATATAAAAATCTATCTAAACTTTATTCATTTTTAACAGTTTTCTTTATTATTGGTTTAAAGAACATAAACCAAATATGATTGAAATTATTCTTAAGTCATATTTACTAGAAGTAATACGTGTTATGGATTTATGTTAAGCACTATTTCAATATACTCCTTGTACTTTTTTTTTTTACACATCTGAGTATGATTGAATAAATATATAGATGATTTTTAAATAGACATTTTACATAAAGTTGACTCCTTTCTTAAGAATGTATTTAATATCTGAAAAGTTTATAATAAATCCCAATTTAGACAGGATGACTTGCCAAAATTTTTTCTTCTACTATTCACCTTCAAGACGAAGTACCTGGTTAGGCTGCCATTTTCACCACTTATAATGATGTTGAAAAGATATATTGCGTGTGCACGTTGTGCCTCTCAATTTGTCTATTACACATTTTTTTTAAATCAGGTTCAGGATTATTAAGAGTAACTTAATTAAATACACTGAATAATTACTAATTTTCTTAAATTAATTTTTCTATATTTTAGTATTTTTATTGACTGAAGCTAAATAATTTCTGAATTAACTTTTGTAGACATACTGTATCATTAATTAAAACAACTTTGAGAATGATTTTAAATTAATTGGTGAATCATTTATACTTTACTATAAATATATAATTTAAGTTTCTCGCTTTTATTCACTTTTTAATGAATCAGTATATTATCAAATGTTTGTTTATTCTTTAAATATCAGTATTTAGTTCAGGCGTTTTGATAAGTTTTCCCCTTTTATTTACCCCAGGTAAGTGGTTATGAATCCTACTTTCCACTTTTAGTCACATGACAGCTAAATTGCTAGTGATATTGAAATCAATAATTTTAAGTGTTGATCTTTACGAACCATTTCAATCTTGTAAAGACTAAATTCGTAAAGTCAATACCAGCATGATTTTTTTAGTGAAGGAGGTCCTTCTGACTTTTATTTCTCTATTTTCTAAAAAATATGAATTTATTCATTTTATTAGAATATTCAAGAAATACAATCTTGATACTATTACTATTCTTTTAATATATTTGTATTAATATCTGTACATTTTATAGTCTCTTAGATATTTATTTCACCTTTAATATATCCAGGGTTAATCAGTCCAATTGGCAGCTAAGGGTAATTTACCAATCACGTTTAGTAAAATGAATAACACAAAGTTTATTAATAACATCAAAGTGTTTATTGTTCCTCTGATATAGTAATAGCTTAGTAAAAGGCTAGTAATTCAACTGGTGATTTTCTAGTGGATAATAGATCCTTTAGATCATTTAATAGTTCATATCTCTGCAGGAAATTTAAATATATATGTGTACGCTTCACTCTATAATTTTAAAATACACTATTCTGTTGTTGTACATATTTTCCAGATAATTGAATTGATTTTTGATTCGAGTTTTTTTACTAATTTCCAGAACAACAGAACTGATTATAAAATATGACTTAAACTCAGTACTTAGTTTTTACCATTCTACTGCATTTTTTTATACTCATTGATCTTACTCTTCTGAAGACTCTTTTTCAGCTTATCTAATTTGCATAAAGTATGACTTTTATTAATATGTAAGTGTATTGGCCTGTTGCTTCTTGCAGTAGAACTAAATTTCTTTTCTGCATGTCATTATGTTCTTTCAGTTTCTGGAATATTCTAGCAATATTAGATTTTAATACATCTGTAAACACACATTTATCCATGGTTTAAATAAAATATGCATACATAGATATAGTGATCTAGAAGTTGCTATCATAGGCTATCATCAAACATATCCTCTACAATCTTTTTTACAGAAGAGTTTTTTTGAAATCTTTAAGAAATGTACAACTTTTTACAAAAATCCTAAATGTTGTATCCCTTTTAATTTTTCTCCCCTTCCTTCATGCTTATTCTTTGAAAACAGCTGTACCTACCAACCTAATTTTGAGTTTAAATAATTATTCAACTTTTACAATCTTTATTTTTATGATAATTCTTCTGAAAACATGACATCACATATTATGATTTAACTTAGTTTTAATATTTTACTACCTTCTAAGCATGTAAGTGCAGCCATTTTTCTTTTGCTGTCCAAATATAAACTTTGTGTAGGAACATATGTTTTCAGCAATAATATTTTATTATAATAACATTAACGTTATTATGCAGCCCCTAGTAGGATATGGTTAATATAGTGTATATATATTAATTTCAAAATAGCTAAAATTTTAACTAAACCACTACAATGTAAAATCTATTGTATTTTTTTATACAATAAGTACGACTTAGATGAAGATATTAAAGGTCTAATGTGGAGATATACCCATTAAAATAGATAAGTTCCTTCTAGAGTTATAAATAATGTTTAGATAAAGTAATTTTCATCAGTTTCTTTTAATTGCCACTCAATAATGTAAAATATTGTAAATGCCTAAAGTCATTGCCAATTTTTCTATAAATATTTATTTTATAAGCATAAACAGATATATATTTTTTTATTTTAATGAATTAGGTAAAGTTAAATCAATATTAACAAAATTTTATTCTACAAATGTAATATTTCTAATGGTTCAGTTTGCCAAATGTATTTCTCTTGGAAAGTGTAAAAAATGTGAACTCAGGTTCTAAGTAAAAAGGTAATTTTTCATTTTAATTCAAAAAATGTGAACATACCAAACGGGGCAGATTTATATAAAAAGAATTTAAAATGTGTAATTGATTTTTTTTACTAAGTGAAATTCTCCCCCGCTGATAAATTCATATATTTTTATAAAAAACATTAAAAAATGACGAGTCCATTTAAATTTCATAGTCAATGATATTATTGCTGTTATTAATATATACTAATTCTGCAAAAATTGCATTAAAATCTCCCAAAAAAATGTTCCTTAATAGTATGGCTCTAATAATTATTTAAATAATAAATATTTTTATTTTCTACTCTTGACTTTGTCAATTGTAAATAATGGTTTTTTCAGTGATGATATCCAACCGGTTTGCACCGGTTCACTCAAACCGGTTCTTAAAATTTAAAAAAAATAGCGAACCGGTAGTTAAATTATCCGAAAATAATTTTTTTTTTTTTTTAAGTGTCATAGCATCGGCCAGGACGTGAACCCGCAACCCAGGCAACTGCCTGCAAGGCAGTCGCGCTGACCTCTTGACCACCAAAGCAAGACATAAATTTTATTATTATCCTAAAAAAAAGTTGAATTAACAAATTACTTAATTATTTTCAGCAATAATCTAGAACATTATTTGTATTTTTTTTTGTTATATCTAATGTAACAATGATTCTTTTTGAACAGATTGGGTTCAAAATGCTTTCCCCAGAATAATTTGACTATACGATATTGCACTTGGAACGTGTGGTATGCGCGATGAAATTTGAATGATTAAGAATTATTCTGCAAGAAATAATTGTCAACAGTTTTGTTTTAAGTAATTAAATCCATTATTTATCGCATTTCAAATTAGTTTCTTTAAAAGTATACAAATAAAAAGTGTTATTTTATTAGTGATAAAGGAACCCATATTTAATTTTTACACAAAGTAAGTAAGAAATTAATTAACTATTAGTTTACTTACATTTAACAGAGGCATTATTAAAATTAAAAATAAATTCGGCACAAATGTATTTATGTATTACCATGATTTTTTTAATGAAATTTACTCTTGCTGAAATTATTTTACTTTAAAGATAAAATAACTTCATTCAAAAGGACCTATCATTGCGAAAATAACAATAACATAAAACCATTGTTCAAATGATTTTGTTATGCCGGACGTTTTAAATATTTATTTAACTTTTATTTTTTATTTAAATACTTTATTTCTTCACTTACATATTTATCATGCAAGATTTGTTTTTATTTGATTAGTAAATTTAATGGATGATCAGCTGTAGTAAATTTATAGTACATTATTTTCATTTAGTTTGCTATATCTGATGTAACATTGTGTTTTTTTTTTAACAATGAGTTCAACATATTTTTTCTAGAATAACTTGGCAAGATGATAAATATAACAATACCTTTGGCTCATCAAGTGGCATGACTCATTTTCAAATAATTTTTTTCTTTTTATTTTTTTAATTTTAATATTTTATTTCAGTTTTATGATTTGTTACAACTCATTTGTATTAAAAATCAATTGATTAGATGTTTTTTCTAAGGTGAATGTAATACGAGAATATAATAAAAATAAACCCTTCACAAGAAATGAAACAAAAATG
>JAQFVV010015297.1:0-17368 GCA_028023455.1 Epiperipatus broadwayi
TTTTAATTACTGAGTGCTGATTGGCCTACCTTTCTGGCATACTGATGTTGTGATAATAGCGGTATTATATATGGTCAATTTTTTCTTTTGAAACTGTTTCCAAAATTTTTATTCTCAAAAGCTCCATTAAGATTGCCACAGATTGGAAACTGTGGCAATTGGTGTTTATTTTTTGATGATAAGGGGACAATTGAAATCAGATATAGCCCTTGTATATTGCATATCTTTTATGGAAGTTGATTTGCAAGCTGATACAGGTATGTATTTGTAAATTGGCTGAGATGTGACAATACACATTATGGGATTTCTGGTGGTCCTGGGGGGCATATACTTGGAATTGATGCTATTGTGAGTGCAAAATCTGAGATTTAAAAAAAAGAATTTTTGAGAAGGAGCTAAAATTTTGGTGACTTAAGATGATTGGTTTAATTAAAATGTATTATGGAGATAATGCCACACTTTTCCTGATATTTTTGAAAAATATTATGATTGTGGTGCAGTAAAAGGAGTTATAGATTTTATTTAACAAGTTATTTGCATTCATGAGGTAAAAAATTAGTGTGAGTAAAATTTAGATGTGATCTTTAAATTAATGAAAGCAATTCTCCACTCTAGTACCATCTATAGTAATATTGAGAAATCAATTCCTATTAAATGATAGTACATTTAAATTCCTTTTCCCAGATCAGCTTCTGGCTTTTCTCTTTACAAATGAGACTTGGGATTCAAAGCTAGAAATAATGGAATAATGCATTATTCAATATGACTATAAACAGCACTAGAATGAAGGGCTATTCTTATTTTGTGATCTGTTGTGCAAAGTAAAAAAAAAAAAGTGTTTTGTTATAATTCTAGAAGTAATTTATAGTTATATATCAAGTATAAAAAAATTAATATTCCATGTTTATAATGCAATTTTCAAAGTTTTTTTGCCAGTTCTGATAATATATATGTATATTATAATTAAAATAATAAATTTAACGGTTTATAAACTATTACAAACAATCCTTAAATCTGCAGAAGTATTTTCAGTTAATCTCTTAAACCTGCTTAAACTGCCATTAAATTTAAAAAACAAAACAAAAACAAAAGCAGAAGCAAACGTCATCAATTCAAATCCCACAAATCTTGTATTTTAATGTTAGCAGCTTGTTGATTTATTAAATGAATTTTATTCCTGTTTATAAAAATTGCCTCTTTAATTTTTCTTTTACTATGGTTTTTTTATTCATGAAGAATTTTCACATTTTCAAAATCAAATTAAAATTTATATTTACATGTTTTTTCATGATGAAAGAAAACTGAAGGAGACATTAAATTACCATTATTTTTACTTTTTACACACTTATATAACAATTCATGCTCCTTTAATCTCTTCTCAATACTACACCTAGATTCACCTATAAATGATAGCATACAATCACAAAAAATTTGATATATGACATTACTTTTCTGCTTGACAGGTATGACATCCTTAGAATTATTGACTAATTTGTTAATATTGTTTGGAACATAGAATGAAACATTAAACACATTCTTATATATATCCTTAAAAATTTTCACATATGGGTTTGAAATAAATGGAATAGATATCCATTGTTTACTATTAATCTTCATTTCCTTTAAATTATTATAACTTTTTTAAAATTGACATAAAGTATTGTTTATTTTTTCCATTTTATAACCAACATCAAGCAATTCCTTGGCAAATATTTCAATATTTTTTCAGTTTATCACTTTGGTAATGACATAATTTTTCATTACGAAACAAAAAAAAATTAAAACTTGCCATCTTATGCATCATTGATACTTTTGATATACAATTTATATATCCTTTTTTTGCAGTGGCTTAATTATTAATTTATAATTTAATATACTGTTATCTCTTGTAATAATTAAATCTAAATATTTAATATTTTTAATATGTTCCAAACAATATTAATAAATTAGTCAATAATTTTAAGGATGTCATACCTGTCAAGCAGAAAAGTAGTGTCATATATAGAATTTTTTGTGATTGTATGCTATCATATATAGGTAAATCTAAGTGCAGTATTGAGAAGAGATTGAGGGAGCATGAATTGTTTTATAAGCGTGTAAAATGTAAAAATAATGGTGATTTAATGTCTCCTTCAGTTTTCTTTGATCATGAAAAAACATATAACTATAAATTTAAACTTGATTTTGAAAATGTGAAAATTCTTCATGAAGAGAGAAACCATAGTAAAAAAAAATTAAAGAGGCAATTTTTATAAACAGGAATAAAATGCATTTAATAAATCGACAAGCTGCTAACATTAAAATACCGTGGGATTTGAATTGATGACATTTGCTTCCACTTTTTTTTTTTAATTTAATGGCAGTTGAGGCAGGTTTAAGAGATTAACTGAAAATACTTCTGTAGATTTAATGATTGTTTGTAATTGTTTGTAAACCGTTAAATTTATTACTTCAATTATAATTACAATTTCATTTTTAATTAATGGACATTTTATTTATATATATATATGATGTTTTCATGGTTGTATGATGTAGAAAAATTATTTTTTGGGTTAAACTGTGTATTATTTTCCATTACATACCGATATTTTGACAAACTACCATCCACTATTATTACGGTTAACTTTTGAAAGAAAAAAATTTAGATATCACACAGTAATGTGACTGAATGCGAGATGAAAAATGAGATTCAGCTTGAAATAGTTCAGCATTTAAAATATGAGGCTTATCAAAATGTTTATTTCCCTCAGTTTTTTTACCTATTAATTTTAAGTTAATATTAAAAGACAGAGATAAAATGAGAGGTTTCGATATTGCTGGAATACATTGTGCTTCTTCAGCCCTATTTAAACATTTTGACAAGCCTCATATTTTGAATGCTGAACTATTTTAAGCTGAATCTCATTTTTCATCTTGCTCTCAGTCATGTTATTGTATGAGATCTAACAATGTTTCTTTCGAAAGTTAACCTTGACAATGGCAGACACTACATTGTCAAAATATCAGTATGTAATGAAAAATAATACATGGTTTAACCCAATAAATATATATATATGTTGCCATGACAACAATTTGAAATTGTTGATTGTTATTGATATTGGAATTTTTTAAGTGATGACTGGTTTTTAATGATATATATATATATATATATGTATATATTGTAACCTTATATCAATTGTAGTCATAAACTGTAAACGATTTTATTGTCTTGCTTTTCTTGTTAAATGAAGTAATTAATCATTATTCTTATAGCTAGTAAGATGATTAAAAATGAAATCAAAATGTCTCTTATAATACTACCTAATAGAGTAGATTAGTAAAAAATATACAAAATGTCTTCCTGGTGAATGCTAATTATCATGTACCAAAATATATGAGCCTCGATTGTTCCTTTAAAAAAAAGTGCAGTTAACTTTCTTTACATATATGAAAACATAAATCACACACATATAAAATTGAGATGATAGGAAATACACAAGATAGGAGATAGTAAACCAATTGCAATAAAATTTTAAAAACTAAAATATTAATACAATAATTATATTACTAGAAGTAAACAACAAATATCACACACATATAAAATTGAGATGATAGGAAATAGGAAATACACAAGATAGGAGATAGTAAACCAATTGCAATAAAATTTTAAAAACTAAAATATTAATACAATAATTATATTACTAGAAGTACACAACAAATATTACAGTCAGTAAAAATAGTAATGTTTAATATTGCTTTAAAACATGTAGGTGTGTGCATGAAATCTTTATGTTAAAAAAATGTAATCAATTTTTTAAAAAAATATTGTTTCATATTTTAATATTAAAGATTATTTATTTGTAAAACAAACAATTATATACTTTATTGGGAATAATATTAAAAATATATTTAATTTTCATTTTAATGCTATGTTTTGAAAATTGGCACTTTTCAGACTCTAGAAACACTGGAATTCACCTGCTTCCAATGGTTATTCTAATAACAAAACAGATTTTCCCTGTAAAAACTTAAATGGTGAAGAACTTTGAGGTAGTATGGGATATCATAGACCACATGATCACAAGTTACAAATATAACCCCTTGACAAAATTTAAGTCATCATCAAGAATTATCAATACACTGCGGGATGAAGGTCCAAGTTTAATCCATATTCTCCAATCTTTAGCTTCTCTTCTCCATATCACCTCTGCACACTTTCTTATTCCATCCATCCATCTCTCATGTTGTCTCTTTCTGAGTCTTTAACAATCTCTTGGAATCCAGTTTAAGATTTCAATTGTCCATCTATTCTCATCTCATCTAGAAATATGTCCAACCCAACTCCACTTCTGTGTTTAATTTTTTCAATGAGGTCAGTAACACCTGTTTGTTCTCTTACCATATATTGCATTTTTTCAATCTCTTTGTTACTCCCAACATACATCTCTCCATACATCTTTGAATAGTCTGAAGTCTCTGTATTGCTTTTCTATTAAGTGTCCAAATCTTAGTTCCATAAGTAAGAATTCGTAAAACCCATTTACTAAAAACCTTTTCAAATACATAAGAATATTTTCTTTTAGTATCAAGTTATTTCTACCAAAAACACTCCAAACAAGTTTAATTCTATGATTAATTTCATCTATTATGTTGCCATCTGTATTAATAATCTGACCAAGGTACTTATAGCTGTTAACTTCTAATTCATCATAATCAATCTTTATTTTGATATTTTTCAAAAAGTCCATATATAGCCTATCTTCTTTCCAACAAGTTAATTCATTTATAAAGAAGTAATTGTTTTTAAAGCATTATTATTAAGTGTAATAATTTAAATTTTAAGTAGCCTTTGCTAAATTGCAGTGCACAAAGGATCCTGCCAGGTTTAAATCTAAAGTAGCCATTTTGTTAGTCTTCTTTAACATGGAAGAGCAGAGAAATCTGCTCAAAATTTATTGGCAAAATGTTTTTTTCTCATTAAAATAAATAAGTAAATTATGACAACAATAATAATTATCACAAAATATTATTCAAAAGGATTCAAAATATTGGAATTTCAAAATCATTTATGGGATATTATTATCCATAATAATAATAATAATAATAATACTTCAATAATCATTTATATTTTCTTTATAAATTAATTAAGTTGTTGAAAATAAGATTGGTTATATGTGGACTTTTTGAAAATTATAAATCTTGTATTAATTTTTGAATTAACTTATTGTAACTGTGTATATAAAACTGATTGAAATCACAATAAAGAATTTTTAAATTGATTAGAGTTAGTAGATTACTTATTAAACCATTAAACATCACATGATCACCATTTCTTATGCTTGCTCATAACTGTTATTATAACAGGAAAAACTCTCCATACAGTAGTGCCACTCACTGCAAGCCAGAATAATCAATGGATGCCAGAAAACTTGTGCATAAAATTCCTATCTAGTGCCTACTCATCCAATATCTCCTGGCTAGTTTCTAGCTTGTGGCTTTCATCAGTGAGGAGCCTTGGATATGAGAGCACTGTGCTGGGTTCTACATTTTATTTTAAAATGACCTCAAATTACTCAAACTAATGGATCACCCAATTCCTGCATTTTATATGTATTATCAATACCAATAATTAGGATATTCTTTAAAAATTGCTTTCTAATGGATTAATTTATCAATTTGAAAGAATGATACATGCCTAACATCTGCTTAAGGATAATGGATTTATAATTGTTAGCATTACATCTTTGAAATGATGCTGACAAAACATTATAAGTTATAGATAATTTTTTTTAAAAAATATTAATTGCCATAATAATACAAGTTGTAATATAAATAATAATTGTGTCTTAATAAAAATCCTTTGAAAAAATCATATTATTGATTTGTGCTGTAGATTTCAACAATTGAATGGATTACTCCATCATATAAATCTAGTGCTACATGCATATTATTATCCAAAAAAAAAAAGAATTTTTTTTTGAATACATGAAACTATGGATTATTGGTTAAAGAAGATTATGTAATAACTTTTATTTTTTGATTTGTTTAAATTATTTGTTTTATAACAATTATTATTATAAATATGATATTAATAAAGTTTTCAAGATAATACTAGTAGGACAAAGGTACAAATAGTTAACTTAGATTAGTAGTACAATTGGATATAAGTCTAATGTCTGTTATAATATTTGTATTGGAATACTGTATAAAATTTAATATAGTGTACAATCTCCCATAAACCCATTAATATTTAATTTATTACATATTTTATTGGTTCTTGATTTCATCCTCATGTTACGTGATAAATAAAAGTATCCTGAGTGGATCACTAAATAACCTTGGAAATTGTATTTTTCTCTGTGCCCAGAAAAGAGTGTATATATGATCTTGTAAATGCTAAATTATGCATCACAGCAATTTCATGGCATTAATAATTATAGCCTCTTGAGTTAAAATACACTAAAAATTTTAAAAGATAGTGTAAGCCAGAAAGCACCCAACAGATATGCCACCAAGACATAATTGTGAGATTTTATGAAGTCATGTTAATTTCATAGAACTAATATGACTATTGACTAAACAACTTACCTGTAAATAACTAAGCTAAGGAATTAGATGGATACCTTTAAATGAAGTTGCCACTATGCCAATTATCATTGTAAAGATATAAAAGGTCATGCTGTGAGGTAATGGATGAATATTTAACATTTTCTTCAATGGAGCATCTTGTTATGGACATCACGTTATTGACAATACATGCAATCACAACCCAATGTTAAAAGTCTTTAATATATAGAGAAAACAAACCAATAGGATTTTTACATGTTATGTTGAGAACCTTTATTATTAAGAGTGTGTTGTGACATTTGCTAATAATTTTATTTGTTTATATAATATGATTGTTTATCTTTGATTGAATCATCATCATTTAAATGCCATCCGAATTAATTAGTCATACTTCTATTTAGGTAAATTCACTCTTATTATTAAACATATTTGCACCATTGTTAATGATAAATTGCACCATTGTTTACTCCTGTCTTCAGTTAAAATGCAGAATTCAATAAGATATGATAAGATGCAGCAAAATTCTTTTGATACCTTAATCATATCCAGAATAGATATGATTTTGATTTTATGTTATAATTCTTTTAATCAATAATCGACTATATTTAATAAAAAACTCTGATATAAATAATCGACTCAATAATACATTTAATATGGAAATGACAGAATTAAATTCCTAGTCTTATATGAATAAACCTACTTATTTGTTTTAGAATGATTCTGCATTCATTGTATAGTGCTATATAATAGATTCACAGAATAATATACTATGTTTTTTACTATGAGTCAATGCTGGTAGCATGAAATATTTATTATTATCACATTTAGCATTAGATAGTAGAATAATTATTTATTATCATATTTTTTTTCCCATATGTCATAGCATCGGCAGGAAGGCGAAACCGCAATAACAGTCTGCAATCAACTGCTTGTTTGCAAAGCGGCTGTGCCAACCTCTAGACTAACAACCCTTGACGTTTATTATCATATTTATCAATTAAATAAATAAATATACATCATCTTAGCTTTATTTCTGTAGAGTATGTCTGATAGCAAGCACATCTAACATAAACTGACTTTTCTCAATCAAGAATTTCTTGTTCATCTCCGATGTGGCCTTTCTGGGATATATATATATATATATATATATATATATATATTTAATAGACAGGGTATGAGCACAGACTTTCACATGACCCACCACTCTCCACACTATATATATATATAAATAAAAGTTACCAATGATATATATATATATAAAAGTTACCAATAAGATTTGGATTTTTAGATTATAAAAAGGAATTTGATTATACCATGCATATTAAACCATTTGAAGTAAGTGGCTTCATGCACCCTAGATTCATCACATCACTATCTCACAAGTTTGCAGGAGTATCATCCTTTCTATTTTATAATCAAACTTTATGTAAATATGATACATCCCAGAAAAACAACATAGAAGCATACATTAAAAATCTTCCATCAGATTTAATAACAGCCTGTAAAAAAACAAAATAAGGCACTTTTACAAAAACATCAACTCTACCTCCCCCTTGGACAATAGACCATGGTTTCTCCTCCCATAATTTTCTCTTTTATGAAAACTTACAGGAAGTATTTTGATCAACACACTATCTTGCCTCCCCACCTCCTTTCTCCAATCGACTTATATAACTTGAAAGACAAACTAAACCTTTTCTCACCCCCTGTGCTGTATATTAAATTCAACGTCCACACACCAGGTGTAATTCAACTTATTTTAGTGAATCTCATGCATCACTAGCTCATTTATTTCAACACCAATACATCTACAAGAAAACAACCACCAAAAGAGAGTGCAGTTTAGTATTTTTCAGCCACCAATTATTAACCAGACACATTCCCACCAACCACAGCAACTATTCAATATATTATAACGTTTTCTGTTTTGCTAGGCCTTTATACGCTAATATAAACTGCGCGTGAGTTGATCAAGCTATGTCAAAAAAGAAGAAAGTTATATTTCTATTCTAAAAACATAGCTATATTTTCTGATCAACTCGGCCTATTAATTGTTGAGAATTGTGCTATTGACAAAATCAGCTTTTAATTTATTTAATCTGGGTGCCAGAATTCCTAAGAATTCGCTGAAATCATCATATAACATCTCACAAATAAATAAAAAAATACTTTTAAACTAATCGGTATTACATCATACCATAACGAGAATTATTTTTTTAAGATTATTATTCCTGGGCTTATTCAAACATATTGGCAAAGGTAAATTACATTTTTAAATCTTATTAAACTACTAATAGATTTAATAATAAAAAATAATAACTATTATTAATAACGCACAAATAAAAATTAGTATTAGAAATATTTTTATTCTAATAGATAAAAAAAAATGTTTGAAATAAATTACTTATCAAGTAAATTAGAGAGAACACAACTCAGACGTGAATCAATTAATAAAAAACAATTTTACAATTACTGTTCATATCTAAATTTCTTCTAGAAATTTCCTTAAAAAAATGGATGTCTATTGTACAAGAAAATTAATGTCTCTATCGGGATTGTTTAAACATACTTTTAGAAATTGTTTGAAAACGTTTAATTTGGTCACAATCAGGAGTAATGAAGTATAACTTACCGGTAAGTTTTGGGAATTCAGTAGTAGACAACTATGCATAGTTTTTTGGGTAGAATGAGCTCGGCCTTTTGGTTATTATTTGATCTTGTGGTCCATTCTCCTAGTCGGTCACGAGAGCTTTTCTGGTATACATCTTCAGGCACGATATCTTCAGAAGCTCCGGTTCACTCCGACATGCCGAATTACTTCAGCGTAGAGCGACCTTGGATATATTATTGTTATCCAAGACCAACTAGAGAAACCAACAAACAAGATGTTCTTCAAACTGATCTCTGCCTTTTATACTCTAGAGGCCCAGTTTTCCGACTTCTGCGCATATCTTTTGTTTGTCAAAATATCCGTTGATAATCTTATATATTCTTTACAAAATTTATGTTACAAAGTCTACTTTTTTCAGCATAATTCTGCCATCTTTAATTAGTTGAAATATTTTTACTTTCTCTTATCTAGATTGGTAATTTGTGTCTTTTGTTCTCTCCAATTCTAACTTTTATTTCTAATTACATAAAAAAAAAAAAAACGAAAGAATAATTTAACTTTCATTGTACGTTATTTTTTAAAAAAAAAATTAGTCAAAAAAAAAATCTAAATTTACTTTTATTTTTTAGCTTTTACCAAATGCCAATATATTTGCAACGTATATAAATAAACGTTACAATATATAGAGACAGACAGCTGACAGTGAAAAATTAGAAAAGCATTCTTTATAGCTAACTCTCCCCAAGCTATTAAATGAAAAGTCTCATCTTTCCCCTCTTCAAAAAAAAGGGCTTTATAACACTAATTAACATTCAATAATTTCATTCAAATTTAAATTTCTACTACCACATATATAATCACAATATATCACATTTTTATTCCAGCTATGAATATGAAAACACAAGTTTTCAATTAATGCATCATCTTTAAAGCTCAGACTTCTTTTTTACTGTGTACCAGCCCACAACTCATCAATTATTTTACTTAAAGTGAAGTATAATCAGAAAATCTTATTAGAAGTATAATTGTATGATTATTATGCTTATTCTTTTATCATATACAAATTGTGTGGTAGATTTCTCTGGAAAGCATGTGAACTGTTCTAACACTATGGCAAAAGAGGCAGGACTTATTGTTGTTTGTAGCTTCCTGCAGTTTTCCCTTGTGCACATTAAATACAATATCATGCATCTCAAACTTATCACAAATGTATGCAGTTGCTCAGTGTGTTGGAGGTTCTGTTTCATACTCTTGCCTCCAATTTCATTTTATTTTCACATCTTATGCTTATCAAACAACAATCGTGAAACTACCAAATTCTTTTACAGTCCTGCCTATTGCATGGTGATATTAATGTTCTTTTGATTAATGCTATCTTTTGAGTGAATGTCATATAATACATCGCTACCATAATTCAATTCAATTTCAAAAATGTAATTCACAGATAACAACTTTTAAAATGTGTCTACATTTTTGGGATCCTCTGTAGATATTTATAATTTGATAAGGTGTCAATTCAAACATTCAAGCATTTTGAGATATAATTATTACCTGGTTCATCTAATGTGGTTGGTTCAGCTAAAATGCAAACCGGTGACAGTATTATGTTTTTTGATGTTTTTGGAAAAGTTTACTCCTTAGTAAAAGGTGTTGTAGATTTAATATAATGATATATTTTAATTATAACCTAAGTACATATATTAGTAAAAATTATATATTGAAAATAGTCCAGAATATAATTATTACTAAATGCCAGTATCCCAAAACTTCAGACAAACACTAAGTATATATATATGATAACAGATGGCATTCTACCAAAAACACCGTCAAGTGTAGTTTTCTGTTTACATAAACGTCAGAGCGAGTATTCACTATCTCTAACTTCAATTCCACTTTCAGATCATGATTTCAAGCTATTTGCTATCGTTAGTGAAAGACAGAAATAAGAAACTAGATCTAAACACAAACTCTGAGCATTTATGAAACAGTTTCTATTCAGATTGCAAGCGTGAATCTTTTAGACACGTTAATGTCTTCAAACTCAGCATAGCAAGCCAGACAGCTACATGGGTCTGATCTCAGTTCAGCATCACCACATAGTAGAAGCCTCTGCAATATACATCATTGCAAGAAAGACCTCAAAGGTACATTTATGAAAAACAAAAAAAACACAAGTTAAAAAAAACTTGCTAACGCTTGTATTTATGATAACAGATGGCGTTCTACCAAAAACACCGTCAAGTGTAGTTTTTTGTTTACATAAACGTCAGAGCGAGTATTCACTATTTCTAACTTTAATTCCACTTTCAGATCATGATTTCAAGCTATTTGCTATCGTCAGTGAAAGACAGAAATAAGAAACTAGATCTAAACACAAACTCTGAGCATTTATGAAACAGTTTCTATTCAGCTTGCAAGCGTGAATCTTTTAGACACGTTAATGTCTTCAAACTCAGCATAGTAAGCCAGACAGCTACATATATACATATATATAATTGAAATAATATTTTTAACGGTTTACAAACAATTACAAACAATCTTTAAATCCGCAGAAGTACTTTAATGCCTCAACTGCCATTAAATTCATTAATTTAATGGCAGTTGAGGCAGGTTAGAAAGTAATCGAAAGTACTTCTGCGGATTTAAAGATTGTTTGTAATTGTTTGTAAACCGTTAAAAATATTATTTCAATTATAATTACAATATTGTTTTTAATTAACGGATATTTTATTTATTTTATATATATATATTGATCACTCTCTTATTATAAAATGCTATCGAATATGGGAAGACTTAGAGTGGGGAATGGAAAATAACGTGGCTAACAGATTTATCTGGGCATAATTGCCAAGATATTCTTGACTTCCTTTAAGGAGAAGTCAAAATACATCACATCATATCACGTTTGTAAAAATTTTCACATGTTGTTAGAGTTATTCATTATTAAAATATTATTTATATATATATATATATGTCACATATATATGTCAATATATATGTATGTCACATGTAAAAATACTATTGTTAGTTAGATATGTTCTATAAAATTTTTTTGGCATTTTAAATGTCAATGTTCATTGAAAAATCAACTAACTTCTGTCTATACATGTTTCTATCAATCAAACCTGACCTAATTACTCAGAAAATAAGATGAGACTCCAACTAACACAATTTTAATTGAAAATGTATGGCTGTGTTTTTTTAAAATCTCAACTGATTTCCTAAGCTACTGATAACGTCAGATTTGATTGACATTAACGTATATCTAGCAATAAGTTTGTTTATTTTACTCATCAAACTTTGCCACGGAAACATCAAAAAACTGCTATTGAGTGGGCAGATACCTATATACATGTTAAAATGAAGATGCTCATAGAGAAACAGTTACAAATGACAAATCTGGGTTCATCTTTACTTGGAAAATATTATTCATATATATATATAATTCTAAGACTATGTCATTTATTAAATGTTTCCTATATATGTAAATAGAGGGATTTGATCTCAGGATTTTTCAAACTATTCATCTTTCACTCTATTTCAAGCAACCAATGCTCATGACCCCACACATGTAAAACATTTATATGACCCCTAATATACATATTCCATGCAGAATCAGCACTCATCAGTTGGACCAGATCATAGTCTCTAACACATATATTCATTCAGAGCTTGGATTATATTAAGATAGCAATTCCCCAAACTGTATCGAACAGGCTTCACTTTTCTCACCCTTCCAACTATTCAACGATCCAAAAAAACAAAGATGAAGCACTCAAAGCCCTTATTGGATTTTCTCTTATCATCATATTCATGTAGACATTATATCAATTTAACCCCTTATATTATCAGACATTAAGTATCTATATATATTAATGGTAGAGAGATAGACTAAACTTATACTAAAATGTAATTTACTTGGACATCTTGATATAAATTCAGACCATCCCTCTACTATTAATATATATGGATACATAATGTCTGATCATATGAGGGGTTATATTAATTTAATGTCTACATGGATATGACTATAAGTATCAAATCCAACAAGGACTTTGAGTGTACCATCATCGGTTTTCAATAAATGGTTTGTTAAATAGTTAGAAGGGTGACAAGGTTGAAGCCTGTTCATTAAAGTTTGAGGAATTGCTATCTTAATATAAACTGAGCACTGATTGTATATATGTATGGGAGATTATGATCTGGATCAACTGATGCATGCTGGTTCTACACAAAATTCATATATTAAGGACCTTGTACCTTTTTTGCATGTGTGTTGTTATGTGCAGCAGTTACTCGAGATAGAATGAAGGATGAATTGACTGGAAAAATCCTAAATTAAAAACAAGTTCTAGATATTTTACTATTATTATTATTATTACTTATAGAGGATTTGAACCCAGACTTTCAAGTTCCTTCAGCTATTCATTCTACCTCATGACTACACAATGTGAAATAGGTAAATGATCTCCCATATATGTATTTCATGCTGAACCAGCACTCATCAGTTGGTTCAGATCATCATCACTGACTCACATATATAATCAGTGGTTTGTTTATATTAAGATAGCAACTCTTCAAACTTTAATGAACAATCGACTCCACCCTCCAACTTTCCAATCATCCATACCATTGAAAAGCTGATGATAGAACATAAAGGAAATTGTAAGAAATTGGAGCACTGGGAGTGTGGATTTCAACCATGAACTGTGAATTTCCCAAATTTACTATCTACCATTACATTGAAACACACAGAGGAAATTTATAATAATGATAGTAATACAATATGATCCAACTTTTAAATCTAAAATGAAATGAAAGATGCTGACAGAAGTCATTTTTGGAGTTTTATTTTAAATTTTAATAATTAGAAAGTTTAATATGGTACTTTCTTCTATGTATCTTACTCATACAAATAATTAATTAAACTTTAAGTAGTAGCCATAAGCATTGAAAAGCTAAGATAGATTACGTTAAGGAGATGAGAAACTATGACCAATAAGATTTTGTTTTTATTGGTCTCAATGAAATGGAAAATTACATGGCTTGGTCAAAGCTAAATCAGCACTACTTATCATATGACAGATGATAATGATGAAATGTTCTTTGTTCACAATCTAGTAAAGATTAGATACTGAGTAGATTAGTGAAAATTCCATGTTTATTTCTATTTCTAATTGAAGAAATCAATGCATATCCAGTATTTCTTGTTATATGAACAGAGTCTGTACAAATTTACCAATTATTTTTATTTAAAACAGTTGGATGCCTGTCTAATAATCACCAGTTCTTTTTAATATTTGTATTATAAGAAAGGACCAGCAGTCTGGAAAAAAAAATCTACTAAAACATAATATTAACAATATATTATCAAGGAAACACTCTGATATATATTTATTGTTTGAGTGTTGCCTTGACAACAGATAGCTGATATTTTATTGGTTAATTTCAAGCATTGATTGGGATTATGTGATTTATACATGTACGCACATAAGCATTTTGTGTAATATCTAGTTTTGATCAACCAATCAAATGCTATTAATAAACTTTTCAGCACTCCTATACTTACTAGATAAGAAGGCCAATAAAAGTGAAAGTGAAACGTTTATTAACAACATTTGGTTGATTGGGAAATACCAGTAATGATATATAATGTTGGAGAAATGTTATACTTTAAATTATATGGATACATTTGCATTTTTGCTGTTCAACATTTGCTCTTTAAACAAATAAAAATAACCAAAGACTTCTCCAAAAGACAAACGAATCCCAAGATGCATTTCAGCTGAATAATCATTATCGTTTGACCAAGATCATCAAACATATTCAAAATTTAATTTTTTTATTGAGTATATTTTATTATGGCTTAATATCCAAGTATACAACTCTTTCACAACTCTAAGGATAATTTATGTTTTATGAATAAAAGTATTATTGTTATTAATAACTATATATTAGGCTAGACATTGATATATACATATTACGCCAAATTTAAATAATTTTGGGAGGTCTGATGAAGCAAGTTCAGCAGAAATACATCTTGAAGATAATTAGTCTTCTTCATTGTCTTTATTCACTTGACTGTAGGAGACTCAATTGTTAGCTGTAGATTTACAATTACATATACTTAATAATATATCATTGTGTCAGAAATAAGATGAAGTTAAAATAATGCTACATGTGATTTGAGCTTACAATAAAAAATATCATGGATTTTTAATTGAGTTTGAAGTCCATATCTGGGCAATTTCTAACCTAATAAATTGTTATTAATAACCTAGATATTTATTCAATACATAACACACCGTCTTTGAGATTGAACAGGATTTGTACACGTAAAGAAGTTGTAATAAAATCTAATTCCTATTTTTACGCACTTATGAATTAAGAGTTTGAGCTATTTGTATGCCCTCTTTATTACATATTTGTAATTACAAGCTTATAAAAGCAATGTCATGCTACATATGACTTGCTTTATTGATTACTGTAAAATAATTAAGTAATGTCTCATAATTAGCTGAATTTCTCATTGTTGTTTTGCAGCATAAATAATATGTTAATTTTTAATTGAGTTCAAAGTTCATATTTGGATTTACAAATTGAATATTAGCTAATATTTTAAAAAATGATTAATAATAATATTTAACAATTTTATCCAAGACAATAACCTCACAAATGAATACTGAGAATGTTTAAGTAATGCCCAATTGCAAATTGGATTGTAGGAGCATACTATGAAGAAATGCTAAAATAAACAGATAAATTGATGGGGGTTGCTTCTGCTAGAAATGTATTTACGGGGGATCATTTGCCTTTTATATAAACTTTATCAAAAATTTTGAATGCAAGAATAAAAATAGGAGGAAATAAATAAATAATACTTATGATAGAATTCTACTAAGCTCTAATTGAGTTTTATAAGAGGCTTTGAAATTAAGTAATTTATTGCTCAAACTGATCATTAATAATATTTAATGTCATTATCAAAATTGATATCACCAAAAATGAGTGCAATCAAGTAATGAGGCACTTAAAAATTGAATTATATTAGTTTACTATAAATAAAATACTAAAGTATGATAGGGTACTAATATGTGAAAAAGGATTGGGTGAAATAAATAAAGTTGATTTTTCCAGAAGTGCATCTTGGGAATTATTTGTTTATCATATATCTTTAACCGAATCTTTTCACAGAGTATATTTTTGAAATATGAATTTTTTTCCACAGTACAGGCTTTTTCATACCTGCACTTCTATATGCAAAATATAGGGGGTTTGGACTCAGACTTTTACACGACCCTCAACCATCCATGCTATCTCATACCATTGATGCACTTGATCACACACATGTCAAAAAGATAAATAATCACCAATATTCATATTTCATGCTAAACCAGCACTCATCAGTTGGTCCAGATTATCATCTCCACACATATATACAATCAAAGCTCAGCTTATATTAAAATAGCCAATCTTCATACTTTAATGGACAGAATTCAAACTACTCCACTCACAACTCTTCAGTCATCTATTTCATTGAAAATCTGTTGATGAAACGCTCAAAGCCCATTTTGCAATTTTTATTGGGTATACAAAGACCGTTTAACATTACCAGTTGTTTAAATAACATTTAAAATAGATTACCTTGTAAAATATATTTTAACATATTAAGAGTTCTTACCAAAACAAGCAAACAGGTTTGTTGGCTTAACTTTAAATGGACTGAAAAAATCAAGTATTAAAACATAGTCTTTTTTATAAATACTATGAAGTATAAAATGAAAATATGCTTTAATTACTTTGTATTATTTTAAATGAAAGAGGTCAGTAATTTTAGAAAGGAACAGGTCACATGAATAGTTTTAATAGTCATCAAAAATTATAATAAGTATTGTAGTATATTCATATATACCAATCATGTCAATCATACCAAGAAAAAGCTATAATAGATGCAGAATTGTAAAAGCTTTCCAAGGCCATGCTACATTGGAAACATTTCCTAATCTTTTCACGGCCTAAAATTGAATACTGAAAGCAAAAAGTGCATCTATGAAATCACATGTAAATGTAAAAGAATATTCATTGATGAATCTAGCCACCCCAAGGCTCCTCACTGACAAAGGCCATAAGCCAGAAACTATTCTGTGGATATCGGATGAGTAGGCACTAGATGGGATTTTTTTTATGCACAAGCCTTCTGGGATCCATTTA
>JAQFVV010015298.1:0-17357 GCA_028023455.1 Epiperipatus broadwayi
TAAAATCTAAAAGATTATTTATTTCTGTTATGTATAACAAAATATATGTTTTAAAAGTTTAATTTTTTTGAATATTTATGGCGTATATTTTTATATGTAAGTATAAATCTTTATTATTATTATTATTATTATTATTATTATTATTATTATTATTATTATTATTATTATTATTATTATTATTATTATTATTATTATTATTATTATTATTATTATTATTATTATTATTATTATTATTGTTATTATTATTATTATTATTATTATTATTATTATTATTATTATTATTATTATTATTATTATTATTATTATTATTATTATTATTATTATTATTACTTACTCATTAGTATAAATAGGTTATTTACATAGAAGCTAAAATTCTAAATACAGATTCAGGCCATATTCACGTTAGCTGCTAATATAATGTTATATTTTTGAAGAAAAAAGTATTTCAGTGAAAATAAGTTATTAATAATTTAAATTTTTTGATATCTAATAAATATAGTGAAACATGAAAGATATTAAGAAGAAACATGAATCGCATAACTTTAAAAATGTATTAAAATAATCTGCATAAAACAAGACCCAGGTGTATTCTATTAGAAGCTAACCATTTGCATATAAAACCCCTAACATATCGAATATATCACTTTTTTGTATTGTTTGTACTTGGTTAAAGGTCAATATTATAAAGTGATAAATCAAAAAAGTAACTGTCAATCACTACATATAATTTACCATTTTAAATTTCTGTCTTCTTCTCTATAATTGCAAAACATTTTACGTCTCAATCTAGGGTTAAACATTTAATATACTTTTCTAAAAATGATGATGATGATTACCATTATCTCATCACAATATATACATATAATATTTAAATACAAGTATATATGTGTCAGTTGTATAAGATGGATTGGGTAGCTGTAGGGAGTTTGAAAGTCTGAATTCAAGTCCCTTATATATAACAGTCATTTATAAAGGAGTAGACCATTTCAACACCAAAAAATGTAAAATAAAAACTGTTCTGGAAATCAAGCTTGCAATGACTACATTAATCAATCAGTGAAGTATAAATTACACATATGTAATCGTTTAATTTCTTCTGCAAAAAAAAACACGTTTGGAATATTTTAATAATTTGTCTAGTTATAATTCTCCGTTGTATTCTGTTCTCTCCCAATCAAAAGAATGTTGCACTTTTTTAGAATTTTTGAGATCACCCTTATAAAGAAGACATTACTGGGACTGCCTCCACGAAAGCCAGACTAAAGTTCATCTTAATACCCCCTTTTGGGTTTACACAGCCCATTCTAAGGAAAATGTGATGTTCCCACGTTGATTTTATAATATCACCTTAGGATAGGTTGAGGAATATTTTCTTTTATGATTTTTCCATGTAATATCTTTAAATAAAACTTTTTAAAAACCTTTACATTGGTCAGTAGGGTGTCCAGGTTTCAGTTTTATATAATATAACAGATATTTAAATACTCAGTCTTTTATCTTATTAAAAATAGCAACAGATAATAGTATGTATGTACACGAACATCTAATTCCACTTGCTACTTATAAAAGTACTAAGGTACTTAAATTAATTTACATTATAAGTTGATAACTATCCAAGATACTATGTTGGAGAAATAATATTTATCATTGCCTAATAAAAACGTGTCTTTAAATAGTGCATTAATTACCTTTTGTGAAGAACCTTTTAAAGTAGCAAAAATAGCATTATAATTAGCCTACTATAAATTCAGAATCTTTTTAAAAAGATTTTTTAAAAAAAAAAAAAATTGGTCTATTCAAATTAAATTTCTAACATTAAACCTGTATGCATGTTGCTATCCTTCCAATAAGCTGCTTATAAGTAATTCTATAACTTTATTATAATTAATTGAAAAGAGGAAGAGCACATTTTTGCTTAGCATGAATTTCATTTCAAATGATTTAGATTTTTTATATGTAGTAATTATAGTTTTTCTCATTTCACAATGTAGAAGCTATATAATAAGAATAAATTTTGGTAGACAATCAACTGATTTCATAATGTCATAAATCTGTTTGATTAATAAATCAAATATGCTGACCAAATCAATAAAAGCAATATATAAATACCTCAATTATTTTCAACATTTTCCTTGCATTGATCTAGAAACAAAACTTTTAACTATAACATTAATTGTTTTTATAAGTTCTGATAACTATTCATCTCTGACTGTAAGCGACCTACTGAACAACTTCCTTCAATATATATCTGCTGTTGTGGATAATTAACAATATTGTCTATTCTCTTTAGTTCTAAAAATTAGAACAACAGAAGCATTTATAATATTATGAGGCAAAACTTGATGGTCCTATATATTTGTAATAAAATGGAGTATTTTTTGAAGATAATATATCAGCTCCTTATTTTAAAACTTTTCATGACATTTCATCAGGAACTGAAGTTTTCACATTTATTAAGAATAAAAACTATTTTGAATAGGATATCTTTAATATTATTTAGACATTTAGTCTATATATTTTTCAAGTCCTCACCCCCTAAATATGCTTTCTTTAAAAAAAAATATCGATCTATTATTTTTAACTGGAGTTTTTTTTATTTGATTCTATTAGTGAGTCAAGAATTTGTAACATTATAAAGGCTTTTTTTGATTAGTTTGTTTGCTTATAAATATATAGCTCTTTGAATATTTTTTCCTCTTATATAATTATAATTTCCTTCATTTATATATATATATATATATATATATATATATATATATATATATATATATATATATATATATATATTATTGTCCGTTCATCAGCCCCTCGCCCCCAGTATCAAAATATACGTTGATATATATTTTAAGAGTTTTGTTTTTTATATTGATTTAAACGAAATTATTTTAATAATTCTTTGCTATAAATAATTTTTACATCATTTCTCAGTAATCTTTATAGTTATTTATTTTTGAATGTGTAATTTTTAACAACATTTTTATATCTTTTTTACTATTTATTACTACAAATATAAAAATATAATGTTTTCAAAAACAATTAATTAGTGCGATTTTTTTTTTTAATGTTTTCTTTGTGATTGAATGGTTTAATCACTTATATTTTTAACATCACACAAATACTCAGATTATTTCATTAAATGGGATGTTTTTTTTTCACTTGATGCTAATTCCTTTTACTTAAAGGTAATATGCACTTGTCCATGATCAAATAAAAAACATCTCCAAAATAAGATCCCAGAATTTTTCATAATATCTGAGCGAAGTTACCCCCTAATTCGTTGTCAAATGCTAAGGAGTATTTAAATAAAACAAGTGTTATTGCATATCAAAAGTTTTGATTTATAACATATTTAGTAAACGTCGCTACTAAAATCTTGATCTAGCACAGCGCAACTTTCTACACACTTCTAAATACAGTAACCACTTTATAAAAATAGTTATTCATATTTACCAACGCACATTATGTGTATAGTAGTAAAAGTAAATAAAGATTTTGGTCAAATATTCAAATGTGAAAACCACTGGATTTATGATACTAATACATATATGTTGTTGAGGAAGATCTTAAATCTGCATTTACTATATGGCTAGGTATATGAAATAATAATTGCTATTTTATTTTACGTATTACTATAATATTCTAATCAAAAATCTTAAAATGTAGCACATTGAAAAAGCAATATATATTTTTTATCCCTAAGTATAAAAAACATTTTATAATAAATACCTGCAGAAGTTTTTCCTTTTCCTGTAAAATTTGGAAAACTGTTGCGATACTCTGCACATCTTTCTCGAATCCAGTCGTTGATATCTAATTGATCACTCATTTTTGGACAAAACTATTATAAAAATATAAATATTCTATTTAATAAAATGAAGGCCTCATAAGTGCTAAGTAGAGAAATAAATAAGTATACAAATAAATAGAATAAAATAAATAAATATATTGACTTTTAGTGTGGAGATATTACCTTAAAATATCTTATTTTCATGGTTATATGATGCAAATTATATATATATATATATATATATATATATATATATATATATATATATATATATATATATATATATATATATGATCAATAGATTTTGTTTTACCAAAAACACCATCAAAGCATATGTTTGTTTACATAAAAGTCAGAGTAAGCATTCACTATCTCTATCGTTAGTTCCACCTTCAGATCATGATTTCAAGCTGATTTTCTATCATCAGTGAAGGATAGGAATAAGAAACTACATCTAAACACTAACTCTGAGCATTTATGAAACAATTTCTATTCAGCTTGCAAGCATGAATTTTCTAGACATGTAATGTTGTCAAACTCAGCATAGCAAGCCAGATAGATAGCTATATGGGTCTGATATCAGTTCAGTATCACCATGTAGTAGAAGCCTCTGCAATATATATCATTGCAAGAAAACCTCAAAGGTACATTGATGAAAAACAAAAAAAAATAAGTTAAACTTGCTAACACTTGTATTTATGATCAATAGATGGCATTTTACCAAAAACACCATCAAAGCGTATGTTTGTTTACATAAACATCAGAGTAAGCATTCACTATCTCTATTGTTAGTTCCACCTTCAGATCATGATTTCAAGCTGATTTGCTATCATCAGTGAAGGGTAGGAATAAGAAACAAGATCTAAACACTAACTCTGAGCATTTATAAAATAATTTCTATTCAGCTTGCAAGTGTGAATTTTCTAGACCCATAATGTCTTCAAACTCAGCATCTATTGATCATAAATACAAGCATTAGCAAGTTTAACATGTTTTTTTGTTTTTCATAAATATACGTTTGAGGTTTTCTTGCAATGATATATATTGTAGAGGCTTCTACTATGTGGTAATACTGAACTGATATCAGACTCATATAGCTATCTGGCTTGTTATGCTGAGTTTGAAGACATTATGTGTCTAGAAAATTCACGCTTGCAAGCTGAATAAAAATTGTTTCATAAATGCTCAGAGTTAGTGTTTAGATCTACTTTCTTATTCCTATCTTTCACTGATGATAGCAAATCAGCTTGAAACCGTGATCTGAAGGTGGAACTAATGATAGAGATAGTGAATGCTTACTCTG
This sequence comes from Epiperipatus broadwayi, assembly GCA_028023455.1. Taxonomy (NCBI): domain Eukaryota; kingdom Metazoa; phylum Onychophora; class Udeonychophora; order Euonychophora; family Peripatidae; genus Epiperipatus; species Epiperipatus broadwayi. The sequence goes on from JAQFVV010015298.1 coordinate 5,091, forward strand.
GTGTTTATGTAAACAAACATACACTTGGACGGTGTTTTTGGTACAATGCCATCTATTGATCATAAATACAAGCATTAGCAAGTTTAACTTGTTTTTTTGTTTTTTTTCCATAAATGTACCTTTGAGGTTTTCTTGCAATGATATATATTGCAGAGGCTTCTACTATGTTGTGATACTGAACTGATATCAGACCCACATAGCTATCTGGCTTGCTATGCTGAGTTTGATAACATTACATGTCTAGAAAATTCATGCTTGCAAGCTGAATAGAAATTGTTTCATAAATGCTCAGAGTTAGTGTTTAGATCTAGTTTTTTATTCCTATCCTTCACTGATCAGCTTGAAATCATGATCTGAAGGTGGAACTAACAATAGAGATAGTGAATGTTTACTCTGATGTTTATGTAAACAAACATATGCTTTGATGGTGTTTTTGGTAAAACACCATCTATTGATCATAAATACAAGCGTTAGCAATTTTAACTTGTTTTTTTGTTTTTCATAAATGTACCTTTGAGATTTTCTTACAATGATATCTATTGCAGAGGCTTCTACTATGTGGTGATACTGAACTGATATCAGACCCATATAGCTATCTGGCTTGCTATGATGAGTTTGAAGACATTATGTGTCTAGAAAATTCATGCTTGCAAGCTGAATAGAAATTGTTTCATAAAAGTTCAGAGTTAGTGTTTAGATCTAGTTTCTTATTCCTATCCTTCACTGGTGATAGCAAATCAGCTTGAAATCATGATCTGAAGGTGAAACTAATGATAGAGATAGTGAGTGCTTACTCTGATGTTTATGTAAACAAACATACACTTCGACGGAGTTTTTGGTAAAACGCCATCTATTGATCATAAATTCAAGTGTTAGCAAGTTTAACTTGTTTTTTTTTTTTGTTTTTCATATATATATATATATTGACACACAAAAATATTTTTTATATTGTAATAATGAGAGACAGACATATATATATTGTGCCCTTTTCTATAGGTCAATGATGATTATGAATGGCCAATTGCTAAAAAAAAATTTAAAATTAATATTATATAGTATTTAATATTATAAATTTTAAATAAACAATAAAGGGTTAATGTAATATGTTTAATAATAAGTATTGTGATGGTGGGGATTGCATCTAGTTCTATATTTTTCTAAATTATTTTTCAAAATTTTATATAATCATTTTAAATAATATAAGTAGCAAATTTATTAATACAGATAAAACTAGACTAAACACCGGAAATGTCTATGTGACTGTCTGGAATATTTTATGTATAAGTACCAGTTTAGATTAATACAAATAATTAAAATATTTAAATAGTATATTATAGAACTGGATGGAATTGTCACACATAATAATAAAAATATAAGATTGTACATTTTATTAATTATTGTTTCAAAATTATTTAGAAGTAATTAAATTATAATAGATAATAATTAATTTAAAAATAATAATAGGTTAATATTTAAGTCTACTACGTCACAGTTTTAAAACTTTAGAAAATGTTTACAAACCAAAGTAAGGAGTGACCAATAAAAAGATAGATTTTGGGCAGACAAGAGAAATCGCGCCAATTAATTGTATAAACTAGGAGAACAAAAATGTGTTGACTCCAGAGCAGAGGTAAAATTTTAAGCTCTTTAAAATTTCTTTCTTTCTTCAATTATTAGTTAATTTTATTAGAATTTTTAATAAATATCTTTGAAAGAAACTAACATTTTAAAATCTTTCGAAGCGAATCTAAGAATAAAATTTTAAAAAAAGTTCTCATAATAATGTTTCACTAACTCCACAGTTACCTGCCAGTGGATTCTATTAAAATATAATCTGAATTTTCAATAAAAAAAATGGATGGATTCTTAAAACCAAGTGATAAATTTTGTAATATTTCAAAAATGTTAACGTTGTTCATTGATATAGTTTGTATAGTGTATTACTATGAAAACTGCTTTCGTGCATGTAAAATTGCTGAAAGGACATTGTGCGCAAAGTTAATGAATATAATGAAAAATAAAAATAAATATTATTCATGTAAAAATAAATGGACAAAAAGAATTTTGTGAATTGTTTTCTTTAAGATGACCTGAGCAATTACTCTAGAAATAGTTAAAGATCAAAAATGTCGTATATAAAATAATAATGAATAAAAGTGAAATTACCAAGGAAATTACTTGCCTGAAGAAAAAGAAGAAAAAAAATTAGTTTACAGGGATATAAATATAAAACATTGGATCCATGGAAAAACGCAATTTGGTACCGTAATGATATAAATACTTGTAGTTCTGCTAGAAATAAAGATGCATCAAAGCGCCGAGGTAATATTCGCCCAACATTAAAAACTTCGTGAGATAACTAAATAAGTGGTTTTTTAATAATTTTGAATTAAACATTACAACTAAAGATCGTCTAAACAGTTAACTAAATGAACTAATTTATTTTAAAACTTTAATAATCAGAAAGGAGAACATTCGGATAAAAGAAGAAATAATAAATATTATGGGACTAACCAAGATTTACCGCCAGAAAATATGTGATTATGGTTTAAATTATTTTCTTTATTAATCTAAGTTAAACATTGAGTTTAGATAGCAATAGGGAAACAAATACATTAATTTGCAATATAACATTATATAAAATAATATGTTTTCTTTTTTGATTTTGAATGTTCAAATAAAATTGTATGTGTGTGGAAATTTTGTAAGTTTGCGATGCTCGAGGAGAAAGAAACCCACTACGAACTCTAATAGGAAGGTAAAAGATTATTTTGGTACATTTTATGGTTATTAATAATATAATGTATGTTTTATTTATTTAGATCAGCTGTGAATCGAATGAATGTAATGCAAAGTTTTATTGTTATAATTATTGTAAAACGCATTTTGAAAAACAACACTCTAAAACACTATGAGATGTAATTAGATTTTTTAAAAATATGCATACGATAATCATTTAATGTATTATTAATATAGCAATATAATCGATGGTTATGTCATATTTTCTGTTAATTTTTCTGATTAGGATATTTAAGTGTTATTTAATAAAACGTAGATGTCGAACCTACAGTGTAATAAAGCAAGACAAATTGTTCTTATAGAATAGGGGAATGTTTTATATTAGTGAATTTTGTTTATTGTTTTAAAAGGTAGTTAGTTTTATCGATGTTGGATACAGTGAAAATCTTGAGAGATAGTTTGGATAGTGACTTGGTAGTACATGGAGATTCGGAAACCAAGATGATGTATTAAAAAACTAGGATGCTACAGGGAATGGAATTATAAGTAGTTTTAAATGGTAATCAGTGTAGTTAACAAAGCCCTATGACTGTTACACATGTTGTCATGGACAGTGTTATTTTTATCTTTCTTGTGAATCTTATTAGATGTTTGGTAAAGCTGAATAAATAGCTGCCACATCGTGCTTATCGTCAAGGTTATCAGACAAGGAATGTCGGCCCTATCCACACTGTTCCATACATTTTGAAGTATATATTTTAATAAGTTATCTATCTATCTTCCCAATATCCTATATATCTTTCGCTATCTTTATCTGTATTTCTTGCAACTACATCGTTATTTGATAAGTCTATTGAAAAGAAACAATAGATATTTTAGAATGGATGTCATGCTGTTATTTGAAATAAGAATAGTTAGGTATTAACAAAGAGTAGATTATGATTATTGAAAAAAGATGCATATATCCTAAGAAAGGAAGGAGTCAGAGAATTATTTTAATTTTAAGAAATGAACTAGAATTTGATAAAAATATATCCAAATAGAAATATACAAAAATATTAAAAAATGATTTAACGTGTTCTTATTGTTGATTATATTTAAAAATATAAGTATTGCATATTTAAAGAATGTAATAACATTTGATAATTATAATATATGTTAAACTGAAACAGGAAATAATTAAGCCCGTGTTATGGCATTATGCATGAGTATGGCTTATGAAAAAATGTATTAGAGTTTACGAGCATTAGATAACAAACGTAATAGGTAGTAATAATATTTGAACAATATGCAGAGTGACTTATAGAGAGTTATAAGAAACTGTAATTTTCTTTAAAGGGAAAAAACCATATTGATTGTAAATTTATAATGTTTATAAAGGATGTTTATCCACATATATAATTTATAATACTGTAATTTTAATATTAAAAGGTAAAGAATAGTATTACCCATAAAATAGTTAAACTAAGTAATATAATAAACTTAATGAGAAATAAATAAATAACTTATAAAAGTATAATAATTTAAATTAACTATAAAAGAAATCTAAAAATATATAATTTAACTTTTGTAGTGTTAAAAGAAAGGAGGATATCCCTTGTAAATAATTGTAAATAGATTTGTTTGTTTATCTTAATTTTGATTGTTGTTAATAAAATTCTAAAATTTGTTATTAAAACTTGTGTCTGAGTTTTGTTTTCTCTGCATCATTGCATGAATTCATAGGATATGTTTACCGTCATTAAACTAAGTATATAATTGTTTGCACAAAATATAAATAAAGAAGTATAATTAATTTTAAATGTTTATTGGTGTTTTGTAATTGAATAATTATGAAATTGCATTACGTTATTGGTCATAAATCCATTGTCATGGTAATTTGCTAAATTGTATGCTATGAGTTGCCACTTGCTTCATTTATCAGATTAGCTAAACACTGCCACTTACTAATTATTTTATTACGTAAGGAAAAAGATAAACAAAGGGAGGATATTGAATTATTAACTAATTTATTATGGTTATAAATTTGCGATAAAAGAAAAGCTGTACTAGTTAGATTAAACAATGAAGATTGTGATTATTATTATTATTATTTTATTATTAATCTAATTTCAGAGTAGTAAATTATGACACAAAATCCCTTATCATATTTTGCTACTTTATTTTAAGTTAACTTTGAATAAATTTAAGAACCTGGATTATTTTATCTGAGCTAGATAATTACTATTATTGTTATGATAGATAAAAGATTAATACTTTAATTGTTAAATGAGTTTAGTGATTAGAAGTTGCAGAAGTCATAAGAATACTATGTAGTTATTATATGTAATAGTAGTAAAAGGGGGGGATAGTGTTCTTATGCCATTGGGGTGGTATTCTATGGGATATTATCTCCATGCAATCTACTTTGTCACCTTATTTCCACTTCTAATCTCATAAATTATAGAATAGTTATTTAAGTTAGTCTAAAACAGAACCTAAGTTAATTTTTAAGAAACCTGAGCTAGTAACACATTTAATTGAATATCTCATTAATTATTAGAGCTAGAACCCGGGGAGGCGATTTTCACTATGTTATATTATTTATTTTGGGGGAAGTGGAGTACACACATAAGCTACATAGAATACACGAGGGTGAGAAAGGTTATAATATATATATATATATAGAGAGAGAGAGAAAGGGAGGGATGAGGAGGAGGTTGAATTTAAAAAATAAAACGGCATAGCACATTTTACACTATTATATTTAAAATTAAGCTTTTGTTTCTTAAACATGATAGCACATTTTTATATGTACAGGCGTTAATTTTTATATATTAAGAAAATTTTTACATATTTAAATTTGAATGTTTCAATTCTATTGACAATTCTTTAATAACATTTACGTGAAACTCAAGTTAGACGGTATATATATATTTGACCTTGTTTATCAAAATTTTTTGTCATAGTAATTTTTTAGACTTGTTTGCAAGAACATATTTTTACATTGGTATAGGTCATGCTTATCTGTATATCCTTCTATATATGGGTCTATCTATCTATTTTCTATCTATATATCTATCTATCTTATCTATACTTTTATACATCTACCTATCTATTGATTTGTTTATCTATCTACATATCATTGTATTATTCCCTCTAATTATAAGTCTGTCTGCCTATTTCTCTAATAGTCTGTCCAATCGGATTATCTGAACATCATTCATCATTCATTGATCTCTTACTGCCATTGGATATATGTTGTTATCTATTAATAGATCTTTTGGTCAGTGCTGATGAATGCTTGATCCAATCAAGATAAGATGGAATCTGGACTACTCCAGTGGTGAAGGTAAGTTGAGACATGGCATTCACTCTTCTCCCCCATTGGTTAAAATTAACATCAATAAAATAATCATTCAGATGTTTGGTGGATGTATTTTTTACTTTCGGGTTTTAGCAGGTTTGGTGAAAATTCATCTGCAAATCTGGTGTCTTCTTTTGTAGATCTGACAATTTTGAACATTGTAGACTCATCACTGATGACTTTTCAATATTATCTGCTCTCTCCTCATTGTTAATTGATGATTCTTGACTGTTGGTTGATGACTCTTCACTATTGTCTGGTGATGAATAGTTTAATCAGAACTACTTATTATGCCCATGGTGTTACTGTTCTGCATCTTTTTGCAACTTGATCACTTCTTCTGGGACTCATTTGGTGTTCCACTTCACATATTACGCAACATGAAAACCTATCCACATTTATCACTTTTATTTATATGAATCATCCTGGGTTCAAATCTGGTTTATTATCAATCATTTCTGGGTAGACCCTTTTTGATTTCATTTGTTATCTGGTTCACTTTATTCACTATAAAGTTCACATGATTGATCTAGTAACAGCCTAATAAATTTCTAAGCTTATTAGGAGATATAATGAGGCAGATATATTTAGTTTTATTACACATAGTAACTTTAACTCTCTGTTGAACCACGAGTGATGTTTGACTGCCTTGATCGTGAATAATCTCTTTTCTACTTAGATGAGGATGATATTTTTTTTATTAATGATTTTTTGACACTATGGACACTGCAGACTAACTGTTGGTGTATCATTAATATTCTGCTTTTAAAAACTGAATCAATGCATCTCATATTATTAATATAGATTTTGATATTATTTGATTTTATAGTGCCCTTCCAGAATTTTGGAATGGATTCTTCCATTCTCTTCTATCTTGTCTTTTTTTTAAACAAGTAGTTTTATTTGAACGACATCCTTTCAATATTTATTGACAAATATTGGGATGGATATTTAATGTTTGCATGTTTTGCTTTGTCACATTTATAACAAAATTTAACAATATAATTATCAATAGTAGATCCCATATACTCATTCTGATGGGAAAAAATCTTTTAACAATCTGACTTTCTAATCGACAACTTTAATGTTAGAACTGTATTTATTTAATGGAGCATTTAAACTGCTGTGGATTCAGCGAGATTTACTTGAGAAACAGCTGAGTCAAGTATAATGTCAGGATTCATTAAAGGATTGACCCTAAGATTGTGATCTTTTATTTCACAAATGAAGTCTCAAGGATTTATTGAGAAAATGTCTAAAGCAGAAATAAAATTTAACAGCAAAATCTTTTGCTTTCTCCCTCTTCTCTTGTGTACAAAGATTGATGTAATATATCTGCCTAATTGTTAAGGATTTTGGGCAGAAAAAAATATTTTAAAAAGTGATAATGCTTTATTAATGTCAAGTTCAGGTGACTGCACAGTGGCTGTCTGTACAAGTAATATAGCAAAGGTCTAATATCCAAATATAAAAATAAGTGTGGATAATTTTAATTCAGATGTTTTTATTTGATTATCCTACATATATAAAACCTCTCAATTGTTATAGGATAGACAATTTTGATGAAAGACTATATCATACATTTTTATTCAGCCAATTTTAGCCATTTTTTTTAAATTTGTATTGGTGAGCTAATCGTGTTAACTATCAAATTTAATAACACCGATCTAAACAAATCTTAGATAAAGATCTTGTCGTCTGTGTAAACAAGTAACCAATTGCATTCAATTCTTTAATTTCTTATTGATATGCTAATAATGTTAAAACACCAGTATTATGCCAAGATTCAAGTGTTTATTGAAAGATTATTATAAACACAATCTTAAAAAAACATTTAGACATTTATTAATTTAAACAAATATACCAATGCATACATATTTACAATATATATAATATTATAACTGCACCTAATTCTCTTGGCTTGGTTTAGCATTTACTGGCCATGCAACTCATTCTATGTGAGAATTTGGATAGCTTTTTAAGCTTATCTGCACTTGTAGATGCCTATCAGAGTATGCTTAATATCTGAATTAGTTTCTAGCATCTTACACTTCTAATATAAACTGACCTCACTAATGTAGCAATATGCGTTTCAGGTCTTGCAGTAAATTGTTGTTGTTTCCCTTTACCACTAATTTGGACTCACTATTTATAGCCAAACTATTTTCCATAATGAAAACAATCAGATATTCTCAGTATCATCACCCATTGATTATGTTATTAATTCATGTGTCTATTTGCTCATGATGATGAGTGTTCAATACAATCAAGATAAGATGGAATCTATATAACAAGTATAAACATTATTTTTTGCTAATAATGTTTTGAAATTACAGATTCTCTGTGCAAAACAAAAAAAAAATAGTGCTTAGATATAAAAATGTTTATTTTTTTGCATGAACAATAAATTATTTAATGGATTCTACCAATGATGGAATTTTACCTGTATAATTTTTTGCACACAGTTTCTATTATATATATATATATATATATATATATATATATATATATATATATATATATATATATATATATATATATATATAATGGAACCACAGGGAATGCTATAGGATGACATTAATAAGATTCAATAGTTTGAAGATTTGAACACAATGTGTCAAACAACCTACAACAAGTCATATCCTAAATCCATGATTCAATGTCCCATTTGGGTGTTCCAGATATTACTGAATTTGAAATAATGTATAATAAAGAGAGTGCATCTCACTACTATCAGACCTTGGCCTTTGAGTAAGATGCTAAAGATGTCATGATGAAATGCTTAGCTCCAGATCACATCTACTTTTTAGTATGCTAGCTCCTAATTTACTTAAGACATTTTAATGTAATCTAGACTAATGCATATTCATTACATTTCCCATTTTAGGTCCCATTACAACATAGAATTCAAACTCAGGGAGTACTTGCAGTCAGCTCTCTTCAAGGAAGGACTTACTTAATCTTTGACTTAATCTTTGACCAAATATGGCTATGTATAAGCAATGACATATATATTTTTCAATATGAACTTATTGTTGGTGACCAAACATTTAATGGTGTAAATGCTTAATGATGATGATGATCAAACATTTAGTAATGCAAATGTATAATGATAGTGATGATCAAACATTTAGTGGTGTAAATTCATAATGATGGTGAAGATCAAACATGTAATGATACAAATGCATAAGGATTGTGATGATCAAACATTTAGACTGCAAATGCATAACGATGATGATGATCAAACATTTAATAGTGCTAATGCATAATGATGATGATCAAGCATTTAATGGTGCAAATGCATAATTATGATGGTAATAAAACATTTAATAGTGCAAATGCATAATAATGATGATCAAACATTTAGTGGTTCAAATGCATAATGATGGTGATGATCAAACAAAGATCAGATTTATTTTAACAATTCAGTAAAATTTATTAATAAAATATAATGTATAATAGCATATATTTACAGAAAGAATATTAAGTTAACATTTATTAATAACTATAATGTATCATAGCATATATTTACAAAAAGAATATTAAGTTAACAATAATGATCTTCTATCATTTTGAGGGCTTAAAATAATAAAACTCGTTCATCTAGATTTCATGATAAAAGTCCATCCTCAAGCAATTTTTATTTACAATACAGAAAACAAAATGATTCAAAATAAGGCATATACAAAACGAGATTAGATAATTTACTATATATATATATATATATATATATATATATATATATAGTATATATATGTGGGACATGAGAACATACATATATATATATATATATATATATTGTAACCTTCCAGGTTGGCACCAGAGAGAAATATGGGAACATCACATTTGTAATAACAAGGGATAAAGATAGTTAGTTAGGAAAAATGAATTGTGGTAAAATATGATATTGATAATTGAGTTTTTTGTGAAAATTAGGCATAAACTATGATATGATTTTCTAATTGATATAGGGATTGTAATAGAAAAGTAAAATTTTAATAGATATATTGGTGGGTAGAATTTGGAATGTATGTTTAGTGATGGATGTTGGTATACAATAGAGAAGTTATATGTCATAATAGGCTAATGCATATATGTATTATTAAATGTGATTTTCTTTTTATATTTTATTTATAAGTTAATGAGATTGTTTGTATTAATAAATGACATTTTTGAAATTGATGTTTAATATTTAATATTATTTTTTACTATGTAAAAAAAAATTTAGTTAAACAATTATAATGTTGAAAATTGTATAAATAACGATTCTAACAAGCTGCCAAAGGATCGTCATGGAAACAGGATAGAGGGCGTGGGAGAGAAGAGAGTTTTAAAAAAAAAAAAACTGAAAAGGAATAGAAATAAAAGCTCCGTAAAAAAATTAAGAAAAAAAAAACTTTAAGAATTAATAACTCTCTAATAATACTTTAATAGATAAAAGAAAACTACAAGGATTTTAGTAACATTAAGATGGATAAATTTTACTATATTATTGGAGGTATATAAAATGAAAACATAAACTACATTTCCTAAAGGGTTACCAGTCTTCAGATCTCTACTAAAACCATGGTTCAACTACTTACAACTTTCAAAAATATCTGGATAATAAGTAAGATAAAATTTTTATAATTATTTTAAAGCACATTAGTAAAGCTGGATAATATTTAAAATGGAAAATTTGTGTATAATAAAAATTTTTCAAAAGTTTTTCTCAAACGCCAAAATGAAACGCGTGAATTTATTATCAGTATTCCATAGGACAAAGTTTAAGAGAAAATTTTATTTAATCAATATTAAGAAATAATTTACATTGGTAACTTCAATATTCATAATTTTATAACTAAAATTAATTCTCATGCATGCAAACATAATTATAAAACTTGCCATAGTATTCTCAAAGGAAAGGATTATTGTCATTATTAACAAAATACGCTTGAGCAATGAATAGACATTATTTTTTATTTCATTTTTTTTAAAAAGTGTTTTACATGTAATAATAAGGTATTGCTAAATAATTTTTTTTTTATAATAGATGTATAGACAATTATTTTTTTTATTTGTGTATGTTTCACATACGTATTTAAAAAAAAAATGAAGGAATGTAATTTCCTACATATATATTATGAGATGTTAATGTGTTTGGTATAATCCGAAGATTATACTATAGCTGATTATATATATATTCGGATGTGTGCATAATGTTCCATAGTATTATTATTTGTTTATTTTTTTATTTTTGATTACATTTATTAAGCTGAATTTTAATAATGATTGCTATTTTAAAAGATAAAGAATTAAAACCTTATCAATTATAAGTTTGTTACATAGGATATAATTTGGAAATTCATAATGCTTGCAGTATAAACAAATGCACATATTCGAGGATATATATAATATACATATTAATAGAATAGTCAATTTTTGTTTCAATATAGAAAATGTAATGGGCAATAATGGTATCAATAATATTTTTTTTTATTTATGATCTATGTTGATTTATTAATTTTTTTTTTATATATAATAAATATTTTAATTAAATCAATAGCCTATAGGAATTCCTTAATTGGATACGTTCGATTTTTTTTTCATTTCCACACACACATATCTAAGTGTCATAGTATAATTATAGAGGGTATAAATTTGTCAAAATGATTTAAGTTTAGTTAGTCTGTTTGTTGTTAATAAATCCCTGCATTACAATACAAGTAATACATTTATTTTGCTTGGAATAGATAATAATATGGATATAAAGGTACCCGTTCCTAGGGTTATCTATTCTATATTAAAATTGATAATTAATGATTATACAGTAATGTAGTAGTTTACAGATGCCCTGAGTGTATTTAAATTAATCTCATGAAATTATTATTTATAGATATTTGTGTTATCATATTGGCCTCATATATATAAAAACCAGACCCTATAATCTCAACTGAGCTAAGCCTTAGGGTAATTAAAACGTAAAATCTTTAAAATAAGTTTAAGCACAATTTATAGTTATAAATGTATTCTATCTTGCATAGAGTTGGCGCCTGGGCAATTATAAGTATAGTAAAGTAGATAGTGAAGATATGGAGGTTGTAGGATAGGGTTACAAAATGCTAGCCCAATCGTGACGCTTGATAATCGTGAGGCTACGTATATTGAGGGTTACAATATATATATATATATATATATATATA
>JAQFVV010015299.1:0-15000 GCA_028023455.1 Epiperipatus broadwayi
ACCTAATAAGATTTAGTTCTGTTTATTCTCTGCTTATTATTTATTAGTATAGATTGCACTAATTTTTCAGGTTGGAAATTAAGGCAACCCAAAATAAAGCAACAAATATCCATTAATTTTCCAATATGATCTAAAGTACTTTTCATATAATACAATTGTACACTCAATTCTCTTAAGCCATGCCACGATTGTAATAACAACAATAATTGATCACTTATTAATTTAAAAAAATAATTATAATAATATTAATCTCAGGGTTCTTTGTTTCATGTAAGGAAATGCTCGGCAGTATAGTGTTGTCGCATATGATTGGCATTCTGGTCGGCTATAGGAAACATTTATTTTACTTAAATTCAATGTGTCTTCATCTCTCATATCAACTGCTATATTATTTAAAGAGATGATAATTCTATTCAATAATGACATATAATTTTGAATAACACAGCCTTTTTTTTTTCAGAATCTCAGTCAGAATAATAAAAAGACAGAGAGTGCTCTTCCGATTGTGTCCTTCCATCATCCATGACAACACAATAATATAACTAAGATTTATTACTTAGACAATTTAACTAAATGAGAATGGAATAATGTGCAACCAAAGTTAATGGTTTGGGAATAAATTCATTTTTACACACACACAAAAAAAATGTTTAGTCTGAAGTTTGCAACTCCATAAATAATTATCATTAAACTAAAATATAATGACATATTCCGATCTGCTTAACTTTATTTATCTGGTATATTAAGTTTTTAAGAATTTGGAATGATTTCGGACTCAAGAAAAGGTTTTGCAAATATTGTGCAAACACTTATATTTAGCATATAAAAACAAAAAAAATGAATCTACAACAAATTTTAACAAGACTATAATTTATTATTATCACAAAAAAAAAAAAAATATATGAACATTTATTCAATGATCCCATAGTAATACAAAAATATAAAATATAACTGACATTAATCTGTATACTCTTTTGGTTATGGACTAGAGGTTACTACTTCTCCTGTATGCAATCATATGGATTGATTAACTAAAAGTACATTTCATTACCAATACATTGTTTATTAAATTTTGGTAACCTTGTAGAAGCTTTTATTCAAAATTATTGACTAACTATTTTTTTTTTTTTAAATGATTAATCCCATCATATGCAATACGCAAAATATTAAATTTATTTCTAATACATTTACTTTATTTATGGTATTCAATGGGATAACCTATTCTAATTATAGGCCAGTTATCAGAAGTTACACTTACCATCTTACATTTAACTTAATGCAAACTTAAGTTATGACACAAATTTTATTCATACGTATAATTTTAAATATGAGTATTATTTAATTACTAACCAGAATTAAATATTGCATTTGAATATTCCTTCAGTAAATAAGCATTTTAAAACTACGCAATTTTAATTACTTTCTCCATTGATTTACTTGTCAAATACTAGCAATATTTAGCAGCACAATACAGATATTGATCTTAGTTACTAACGCACTATTTATACTAAAGTGGATCTTGAGGAACTAACACCTCCAATATAACCTTTATCTTGCCCGAACTTTCAAAATTAAGCACAATAATCAACACCTTCCATGGTGGAGCTATCTTTATTTTCACATGAGGAATATGGAATAACCACAAAGGTCTGTAAAGTAATCTACTACATTAAAATATTTTGGTGGTTTCTTGCCTCTTACTTGGGCATACAACGGACACACACCAAATACAATCCTCTCCTGGGATTTAAACGAATGACGCATACTAAATGCTCGATAAATTCTTGATCGTCCTATCTATGAGAATCGATCACTTGGGCTATAAACATACCCGAACATTATATTTAAAATCTTCCTCTCATGGAAAACAAAGCTTTTGGGAGATCATTTTTCATCCCACAAAATAAATACATTATAATTATTACCTATGTGAATATTAAGCATATACCAATGCTATATCTGGGCAGGATAAGTAAATACACTGATTATAATAAACTTATGTTACCGTGTATACTTTGATCAACATCTGAAATCAATGGACATCATAAAATAAAAGTATAATAATTTTAATTTTAATAAAGGAACATTCAAAATAGTTGGTAGCATACTATCTTAAACTAAATAAAGTGGATGTGTTATTTAAGGAATAATTAGGAATAAATTCCTTAATTAATACAGTATAAATTCGTTTCAAAACTTTAACAAGAAATATTTTGTTATAGCATTTTTTTTTTTTTAGTTACTTCTGATAATTTTCAATATTTATCTTGTCCCTTAAATATCTAAATATTTTTCTTTTACGTATCTAACATACAAATTTTTTACCTACAATTGTATGTAATAATTAAAACATATTTTATAGATTTTTTTTTTTCGTGTTAAATATCAACTTAACCTATAATAATTATATTAAAACATACCTTTATCATTACAAGGCTATTAAATATCACTTGACCATACAGACTTTAACCTATGTGATATAACAAAAAAATACATATCATTTATAACTTAGTTTTAAACAATCATTAATTAACAAGTGCATACTCTCTCATTAGAAAATGTTTTTTCTGTTGAACAATTGAAGAGCTTTATCCAGTCATATTTCACTTAAGCAAGTTTAAAAACAATAAACATGGTATTATTTCCTTTAAATAAAAGTTTTCTCTTATTTTGTGCGTTTAATAAATTAGGTAAAGAAAAATATAGCAGAATTGAAGATTAATTCTTACTTGAATTAAACTGCTACAATTTTGGGATCCATAGAAAATAAAATATACATATTATAACATAACGAACAGTTGACGATAGACGATAAACATACACAATTCTTTTCTTTTTTATTATTGACGATATGTACAATTCCATATTAGCTAGCTTACTTATGGGACGAAAAAGCGCAATTTTTCCGAGATTATTCTGATAATAACTGCAGCTGATTTACGTGTACATGAAGTTTTAATAATTCCAACTGATGTATAATATAATATATCATTTATTTTTATCATTAAGTCACTAAGATATTTGGTTTTGTTCATACTTTAGGAATTATAAATTTTTTTTTTTAACGGTAACTTCTCCGTAAGAATGCCCCTATATAACTTTTCCTATATTTACTCTGAGAAAGTTTATATTTTCTTTATTATTTTTTTTTTAAAAAATATACAGGTGCATAATTTAATCTTATTTATCATTATTATTATTTCCAGACAATTCTTGGTGAATAAAACATATTTTAACGTATGTAACTATATTACTTGTAAAGGCAGACAATATTTAGAAAGAGCGCAAAAATGTTTCTAGTTGATTTTCCTTGGTTTCAAAATATTTCTTTCAATTATTATTATTTTTTTTTATACCAAGAAAATATCAATAAATGACATAAAGTTAATAAATAATTAATTTTTTCTTGGAAATCGCTTCCTTTCCTTAATTTAGATATAATATAATTTTTCGTGAATCCTTTAGTTACATCTGTCATTTTTGAACTTTAGCGCGAGACGATAAAATTTTAAGTATAAAAGGTTTTTAAATAGGTAGATGGCACAGAAAATCAGGATGTCTTATCAAAAAATTTTAGCCACACATTATATTATTAAAATTTTACTTTGATTACATTTATTTCTGCAAAATAAAATGAAAAAATTGAGTTACCAAATTTCAGCACTGTTCCTTCCTTGAAAACTAAAAGCAGACTATATTTTTCAAAGTCAAAATGAACTTGACTTTAGCGACCTCTTCCAGAAAAATAATCATTTGATTATAACATAAACAAAAGAAAGGAAAAACCTATTACAATAATATAGTTTTAGTATTATTTAAATAGATTACAAAGTGATTTGACAATAAAAAAAATAATAAATACATTAAATTAACAATCAGTGATGTATAATTCTTTAAACATTATTTCTTTTTTTTTTTTTACAAAAAGAAATTACCAGAAGTTATTGTGCTTTATGATAAGACACTCATCCACTCTCCCCTCTACCCATCCAAAATCAATTACTGTTTAGCTTTTATACCATATTAATTTGCTCTAATTATTAATATCTCAATTAAATTATTCATGTTCTCTCTTTAAAAATGACATTGAGTTATTACATCTATTAGTTATTCACCCAAAACATGCCAAAGTGAGTGAATAGCATACTTTATTAATCAATTATTACTATTGTTATTTTATCTTTTTATTTCTTTAAAGAATAGCATTGTTTTCCTGCAGAAATAATGCCAAGTAAACCAAGTGTCAATAACACTAGGTTACAATATATATATATATAGTAATAGATGATTCCATTTTGAAAATTGAGTTGAAAATGATTATGAATATAATCGAAAATATTTCTTTATGAGTTTTTATTTATATTGTATTATAAATTGTTTACCGTTGTTTGGAATATATTTAAGTTTCATTTATATATATATAATATTTGCCTCTAAGACTCCTAGATAGAGCAAGGTAGTATTTTATAAATTATAGCCCCTAAGACTTGGATGCAAGCAGGGCAGTGTAACAGTGTTTGCAGTAAACTATTATGGGTTGTAGTATCTTAGAGTGACTGAATTGGGGTGATCATATGAGTGTTCATGGAGCATTGTGCTTTAAGTGCTGTGGTTGAATTTTTTTATCTATCTCATGATGGTGAATTGCTAATCATTCTTTTGGCTGTCAGTATCTGTCAGATCTCTAGGAGGATAGATGAGTATATAACTTGAGGTATGAACTCTATTATAAATATAGGCATATCTTATATAAATTATGTTTGCTTAATTTATTAAATAAGGCATAGAGAAAATTATGTTTTATGAAGACACTGAAAAGTTAGATAAATGATGTTACAAACAAGGCACACTAATACAGAAATAGCTTATTCTTAAATAAATGTTTTTTTAATAAGGGCTGTGACCTCATACTTTGTCAATTAGATTAGATATATGAAAAATAAGTGATGATGGAAGTTAGGTTGATATAAGACACTTGGAAATACAGATAGATGGTTGAGCATAATAATGGCTAAGAACTAGTGGTTGGAAAATCTTTGGAATATATGAGTGGATAGAAGGTGTTGATTCTGGATGTGTAGGAGATCAGGGAACAGAACCAAAATAAAACAGAAATAAAAAATACAAATATTTAGTAAATTTGTAAGCTAGTGTAGAGAAGAGATTAATATGGAACAAGATAAATAATTAGTCATTGAAGGAATGGAGGAAGGAGAAAAAGCAAGACCATCCAGAATGGTTGCAAATTATTATGGCACAATTTGGTCAAATGAAACAAGAAAATAAGGTATCTATGGAGAGGGTATCTCAAAGATTTGATAGTAAAATAGATCAGCAATCACAAGAAATGAAGCAAGAAATGTGCCAGCAATCTAAAAAAATAGAAAATATGGGAAGAAATATGGGTAATGCATGGACAGCAAGGCAAAGGAAATGGGATGCAAATAATTGTATGGTAGAAGTAAAGAGTTATGTAGAAGTAAAGAGTTATGTAGAAGTAAAGAGTTATGTAGAAGTAAGGAGTTATGTAGAAGTAAAGAGTTATGTAGAAGTAAAGAGTTATGTAGAATAAAGAGTTATGTAGAAGTAAAGAGTTATGTAGAAGTAAAGAGTTATGTGATTATAACCGAGTAAAGTGAAAATATTGAAACAGCTCGGAAACAGATTAATCCCAAAGAGGATATTTTTGGAAAAGTCGATACCTTGGAGTTAAAGGTAGCTGATGGTCAGAAAGAGAATAACCTCAGAGTGGACATTTGCAGCAAAGAAAATACCTTAGAGTTAAAGGTAGCTGTTGTGCAAGAACAGATTAATCTCAAAGCAGACATTTACAGTAAAGTTAGTGCCTTTAAGTTAGAGGTAGCTGTAATTCAAAAACAGTTCCAGACAAAATGTGAATATCTGAACAAAATAATGTTAAAGTTAGATGGCATATGGTGAGGGAAAATTGAGTTCTATATTTTAAATTCAGTAAAAAAAAAGAAAACTACTAAAGCAAGAAATCAATCTTATATTTCAAAATACATGTCATAATGTTCATTATGTCAGCTTAAATAATTTGATCATACTGTCAAGAAAAAGAATATCTCATACTTTGAGTTTAACTTTAAGCACCAAAAATAATTATATATTGTCCAAGTATTGATAATATCAGTATATTTCTTAATTGTGTGCTATTTATCGAAAGTAGGCATTAGGATAGACCCTAGACCATGGGCCCGATTAATAATGAGATTTTTGCACCATCAGTGCGATCCCATGCTGGCTAAATATTTCTTCATCCTAGTGACCGATCTCCATAAATTTGGAGTGTGGCAAGTCGGTCTCATATGATGTGAAACAAAAATCGCACTTCCGTTCGCAACTCTCATAAGCACACCATCATGTCTCATAAATGAATTTCTTTAATATAAAAACAGCCTGCACATTAGCACAGCCATTATCCTATCTTATTTTTTCTTTATTAAACTCTGCCTATACAATTCCGTACTTTCACATTGTGATCACTTGAAGCTGAAATATACATATTTAAAAGTTATTGCTTAATTTTATATTTTAAGTTATAAATCAATGTGCTAGTATCTGATTTTGGATAATTAAAATGCTCAGTATTCCCTTCCCTTACATTCCATCTGAAATATCAAGTCTTTATTAATGTATAATGTCCTAACACAATAAACTATTGGCTAAATAAAATGTTAAGTTATTGTTCATAAAACTTATATATATTTGCTTCTAACATTAGGCTGATAACAATTAGCATATTATTCAATTAAATTACTGTAATTTCTTTTTACTCTATTAATGCAATAATAAAGAATTATTGGCATACATATAAAACCGCACTATTAATAAATGTATTCAATAAGGTTATATCTGTGTTAATATATGTATAAAACTTCACTGTTAATAAATGGAGTAAATAAAATTATATCTGGTTAAAGTATAAAACGGCACTATTAATAAAGATATTAAAAAAAAGTTGTATTTGTTTTTAATATATATATATATATATATAAGACTACGAAATACGTAAATGTAATGCGAGGCTAATATTCTTCAAATGTAATATATATATATATTAATGCAGAATATGCATATTATTAAACTATATTTAAAATCTTACTTCTGTAGTCATTGCCTATACTATTGATTATGCTTCCCACACACATATATCTATTCACATTAAGTTGATACATACTCATAAGACATAAACAATTTATTATTGGTAACTATTATATAGATCTGGCCAGTTATCTAATTAGAGCCTTTTTGTTTTACCACTGAGCTGCCAGCCATAAATAATTGAATCTGACTTGTATCATCAGTATTTCTAATCATAAATAATGAAACCTAGGCTTGAATCTGTAGGGCAGAGTTAGAGAGTGTCCCTGATTTATGTATCTTGTACATGATCTGACTCGAGGTATTCAGGTTGGAATTCCAAGTCTGGTTGTATGAATTACGCAAACTGACTGGGACAGTGGTATTTTTTTTGCCCAAGTTTGCCACACCAATTGCGAGGCTTCGATTAAATACTCATGTACCTGAATTATAGATATATGTATGTGGAGTTGAATATAAAATATAGATTTTTTTAACAATGTTTTTTAATGTAACCATCCACTGTTGGCATGTGCCCAATAATTTACTTACCAATATAAATTTTGCTAACAGGTGGTGGATTAAAGCAATGAAATATGTGAGGCAATGATTTACCGAGAGGAGTAAACCAAATAAAGAATCATGATTTTAATTTTACAGAAGGTACAATGAAAATATGTATAAATAAATAATTAATTAACCATGTCTGTTTTAGGTGCAGAGGAACAACCCAAAAACAAAAGGAGATAGCAAATAAAAAATAATGGCAAATTGTAAGTTAGTATATACAGAGATAAAGCAGGGTAGCAAAAATAAAAATAAATAGAGGGTCAATAAGGCACAGAAAAGGTATTAAGAAAGAGATTAGAAAAAAATAGTGAAAGGAGTGAGGAAACAAAGGGAGAAAGGTGTGAATCAATAAATAGAATAATAAAAGAGTTAATAAGTATAATTTCATGAATTTCAAAAAACAAGATTGAAGTTAGATAGACAAATGGAGAATAATACAGAAGAAAAGGAGGAGATAACATGTCAGGGAAAGATGCTGATATCAGGGAAAATGATCTCAGAAGAGAATAAAAATATGGAAGAAATGAAAAAAAAGATAATGTAGGACAAAACCTCCAGAATGAGATCACCAAGAAACTTATGGAGACCAATAATAAGGAACTGGACATAAAACAATTATTAGTAACTCTGTTTAAAAGAATGGAAGAGAAATTACAAGCAAGGGATGAAAAGATAAAGGATATGATGGTAACATTGTGTAATAGATTGATTGACACTTTGGCAGAAAAGATTGACAATGTTTGGATAGAATGTAGAAGGGGCTATGAGAAAGTGCACACTAAGTTTGAAAGGCTCTAGAGTACCACAAGTAGAAAACCACTGGTGCAGTACAGAAAATGACTGGGGTTCTAATGCTGATGCGAGATAGGATTGACAAGCAGAAAACCACCTTCCATGGGGCCATTTGCAAAACCAATGATAGTTTAGAGGGTGGACAGAGGTGTAGTTAGGAACAAGAATGTGCCATTAAAGACTTTACAAGAGATGCAGATAGGGTTTCAAGAGGAGTTAGGGGAAATTAGAGAGAAAATTGGCAAAGTAAAGGGGAGTACAGTAAAAATACTAAAGAGTCAGTCAGATGTTTCAAAACAAACCATAATGAAAATGGAAGTAAGAGGAGATGAGTTGAAAGCCAACCCAAATAAATTACAAACAACATTGGAACTTATGGATGGGAAATTAAACCCCATTATGTGCATGGAACAAGTTTTAAATGTACAGACAGAGATTGCCAAATCCATCCAAATAAAAACTTTCAGAGGGGGTGCAGAAAAAAAACCTAAAATATACATATAAAGTTTACAGAAACTGTTTCGATTACAGCAGATTTCAGCTTGGATTAAGTGGCCATTGCAATCTATTATTTGCAGGGACATGCAATATCGTGGTGGGACTGCTATGAAGATAAGCCACCCAATTTTGAACAATGTGCAGCACCTCTGTTAAAAACATTTTGGAGTAAAGAGGATCAAGATCGAATATACCATGCCATTTTGAAAGAAGCGAATGGGTCAAAAACCAAAGAGATGCACACCCAGTTTTTTTGTCAGACAAAAGGCATGTCTCCAATCACTAACTGCATTCCAGTTTATGGAAACCCAAATTATCTAAGCCATTCAGAATAATATGCTGCCATATGTGCAACAGATGTTGGTGGGATGTCAGATAAGGTAAATAGAAAAAATGGCGCAATTGCTCACCATGGTAGCTTTCACACTTATGAGCAAAGAACATCATGAGAAAATACACAGTGGAGAACAGATCAGGTACCCAGCCATGCCTACAGGGCAATCATATCAAGATCATCCTAACTCATGGTGAGATGAACAAACCATAACTAAAAGGCCAAATGAACCTTCAGATCGAGGAAAATAAAAGAACTCAAGTAGCAAATCGGATACAATCCTAAAAGAAAAGGACATGGAAACATGAAAGAGATTTGGGACCTCCATTGAAATAAAATAAAAGAAAACAAACTCATGAAGGAATCTTAAAAGTAAGAATAATTAAAAAATTAGGTAAATACAGAATATATCAGACCAATCAAATAATTTGCTATCAAGTATTAGCATTTATTCACATGGGGTTGTTTCTGTGGCACCATAGATATTAAGTAAGAGATTTTTTGTCATTTATAAGTCTGGGAAAATGAAGTGAATAATATGAAGCTCAGATTTTGCTTTATGAATGTTAACACTTATTGTACCATCTAACAGTGTTCAAAGTCTATCTCTCTATGCTTGTACACATACTCGCTATTTACCCAGAATTTTTTTTCACTTCAATATTAATCCTGTTTTGATAGAAATAAATTAATGATTTGGGAAAGAAAGTGAATCAATAGAGTCATGGACATGCAATGAGAGATAGATTTAATCACAATATACACACACTTTTAATGTACTAATAATGTATATATGAATTAATTGGGAAATATGTATGTGAAGTTTTATATATTTTATTAATCATGGTGGCACATGATAAGGCAATCAGGTTGGAAATTTCTAGAAACACTACTATAAAATTTAAATAAAGAAAAAAAGGGAAAAATTAATTAGTGTAAGTAAAATAAATCAAAAATGCTATGAATAAAAGTCACTTTTCCATTAACATATAATTAATCTATCTAAGATATCTTTACGAATACTAAAATAGAATGTAAAACATTCATTCAAGAATTTTTCAGACTGATTTCAACATCTTAAATTCCTTATGAAACAATGGTGGGCTTGCTGTAAAAAGTTAGCTATTGTATCAAAATTGTACATCAAGTCAGGCCACAAGTTTGAAGCACATTCAATATTGCAAGGGATCATATAAATAGTGCAAAAATTGGATTGATAATGGATGATAAAACCAAAAATCAAAATCTGAATTTGAGTCTGCTTTGTTTAACTTAATCTAAATTATTAGCTTTTTGGAGAAAGAATTTGGTTTAACTGATTTCATGCCATCCATTACCATAGACATGAGTGAGGATTAAAACCATCACACCTTTCCTTTGGCCATTCCTGAACCACTCTCTAAGGAAATGCTTCTCAAACTTAAATGAAACATTGAACTATTTAACTGTGCCCTGAACTTGATCTGGAAAAGCATGCTACCTGCTGGTAATTTCTGACTATGTCAAAATACTGAACTATTACACCAACATGGACTCAAGAAAGTATTACAAAAGTTAATAGTGTCACCTAACATTTATCTTCTATATCTTATGTATATTAATTGTAACTAAAATTTAATGTAAATTAAATGTACATTCTTATAAAAGTAACTTACCTATGTAGTAATCTTTAATCCACTTTCCATGATTCTTTATAAAACTACTCATATAATTTTCTATTAGCCTCGCAAAATTCTTATTTCAAAATGGTGCGGCATTGATTTTATATATATATATAATTGTTTCATTCAAGTAATACACCATTAATTTATTCTCCAACTCTGCAAATATGTTTAAATTAAGCTAAGTCTCTTGTTATTTAAAAAAAAAAGCATCATTTTATTAATTAAGTTGTTTATTATAAAGTTGTACATTTGTCAGGTTGGAAAAATTTTAAATGTTCTTTTTCTTAGTATCTTGTTATTGCAGTTTGGTGGAGGGGGGGAAACATTTCCCACATGAATAAATCAAATGATTTAAGATTGCAGATTTTGGGAAATTAAAAAGTAAAGATTATATATATATTTCATATGTCATTTTCTGTTTAAAAATCACCTAAATTAATACTCATATCTCATATAATGATCCTCCAAATATCCTCAGCCTAGTAAATAAGCAAATTAATGCTATTAAAAATTTTGTTTATCAATTTGTGTCCAACCCCAAAATAATGTTAAAGTTAGATGGCGTAGGGTGGGGAAAAATTGAGTTCTATATTTTAAATTCAGTAAAAGAAATGAAAACTATTAAAATAAGAAATCAATCTTATATTTCAAAAGACATGTCATAATGTTCATTATGTCAGCTTAAATAATTTTATCATACCATCAAAAAAGGAATAACTAATACCTTGGATTTAACTTTAAGCACCAGAAATAATTGTTATATATACATTGTCCAAGCATTGCTAATGTCGGTCTATTTCTGAATTGTGTGCTATTCGTCCAAAGTAGGCATCGGGAATAATCCAAGCCATTTATTCGTTGCTTTCAGTCCATGATAGGGGAATAGATCCTAGACTATGAGCCTGATTAATAATGGAAATTTTTGCACCATCAGTGCGATCCCATGTAGGTTGAATATTTCTTCAATCTACTCCATAAATTTGGAGTATGGCAAGTCAGTCTCATATGACGTGAAACAAAAATCGC
This sequence comes from Epiperipatus broadwayi, assembly GCA_028023455.1. Taxonomy (NCBI): domain Eukaryota; kingdom Metazoa; phylum Onychophora; class Udeonychophora; order Euonychophora; family Peripatidae; genus Epiperipatus; species Epiperipatus broadwayi. The sequence goes on from JAQFVV010015299.1 coordinate 11,989, forward strand.
ACTTCCATTTGCTACTCTCATAAGCACACCATCATGTCACATAAATGAATTTCTTTAATATAAAAAAGCCCACACATTAGTACCACCATTATCCTATCTTATTTTTTCTTTATTAAACCCTGCCTAGACAATTCCGTTGTTCGACGTTGTGATCACTTGAGCTGAAGTATACATATTTAACAATTATTTATATTAGGTTATAAATTAATGTGCTAGTATCTGATTTTGAATAATTAAAATGGTCAGTATACCCTCTGTTACATTCCACCTGCAATATCAAATCTTTATTAATGTATAATATCCTAATGCAATAAACTATTGCGTAAATAAAATGTTGATAATATATTCCCAGGCTAAGTGATTGTTCATAAAACTTATATATATATATATATATGCTTGTAACATTAGGCTGATAATAATTAGCATATTATTCAATTAAATTACTGTAATCTCTTTTTACTCTATTAATGCAACAATAAAGAATTACTTGGCATACGTATAAAACAGCTCTATTAATAAATGTATTAAATAAGGTTATATCTGTTTTAATATACGTATAAAACCGCACTATTAATAAATGTATTCAATAAGGTTATATCTGTTTTAGTATACGTATAAAACCACACTGTTAATAAATGGATTAAATAAAATTATATCTAGTTAAATATACGTATAAAACCGCACTATTAGTAAACGTAATAAAGTTATATTTGTTTTTAATGTACATATAATACTATAAAATATGTAAATGTAATGCAAGGCTAATATTTATATTTATTCAAATATAATATATATCTATTCATGCAGAATATGCGTATTATTATACTATATTTAAAATCTTACTCTAGAGTCATTGCCTATACTATTGATTATGCTATCCCACACACATATATCTATTCACATTAGGTTGTTACATACCCATAAGACATAAACAATTTATTATCAACACCTATTATATAGATCTGGCCAGTTGCCTAATTAGAGTCTTTTTGTTTTACCGCTGAGCTGCTGGCCAGAAATAATTGAATGTGACTTGTGTCATCAGTATTGCTAAACATAATTAAAGAGACCTAGGTTTGAACCTTACAGCAGAGTTAGAGAGTGTCCCTGACTTATGTATCTTGTACATGATCTGACACAAGGTACTCAGGCTGCAATTCCAGGTTCGGTTGTATGAATTATGCAAACTGACCGGTACAATATATGAGCTAATATAAGGTTGTTCAGCAATTCACCACAAAAATGTTTTAGGTGCTAGCAAAACTGAATCTTAAGTTATGATACTAAATGTGACAGTGTGTTAAATACCTTAACACATGATAGAATAACAAGATAACATTAAAATTTATTATAAATTGCACAAACACTTGATGAAAACATTTGAAATGATTCAAACTATGTATAGCCATGAATGCATGAGAACATTTTTAAATGGCTTTCAAGACTTCATCAGAATTAAATATAATCCATGAATGTCATAAATCACATTGTCATATTTTATAGTCCAGACATGCTAGTGCCTTAATATTTATGTAATGAATAACTCAAAGGCTATATCACTACATAGTATATGTGTTCACTTACAGAGGACACTGCATGAAGCTTGCAGGAACTCCCAATCAAATATTTACTGGAAAATAATGTGTACATGAAAATATACACATGCATGGGTGCAGTATCTTATGATTTTATAAAAGAAATAAACAAAAAATTAATTGTGAAAGGCTGACTTTTGGTAAAGCTATAAAATAAAAATAAACTGATAATTTTCCAATTAGATCTAAACTTTTGATTAAACAGAAAGGACCAAATTGAAGTGTTTTTAAATTGAGCATATCATGAGATGTAATTTATGTAAAAAGCTTAGAATAGTCAGTATGTGATGCTAATTAAGACAATGATGTTTGAATCTATTTTGAACGTTTTATTTTCAGATTGTTTTTGTATTTTGTTTGTAATAAAAAAAGCTTAGTTTCTAGTTTTTTTTCATCTTTTACAAATTCTATTAAAAATATAAATGTAATAAATAAAATTCATGTAGAAAAAAAATCAGCTTTGTAAATTAAAAAAAAATGAATAAATGAAATTAAATTGAAAAAAATTATATTCAATTTAATTTCAAAATTAAAGTACAGTCTAATAGAAAAAAGCTCTAATAAACTATTTGTCTGAAGATTTGTAATGATGGTATATTATGAGATGTGATATGTTGGACTATTTCCATCATTTATGAGTGAATGTTGAATTTATAGAAAATTTTAAACTTTATTTAAACTTTCCAAATACAAACAACTTGTTAGTAATAACACACAAATAGACAATACAGGTTAGTAATTACATATTTCGAGTAGTATTATTCTCCACTCTTTTTCAGATGTTGCTGGCCTATATGCACAGTGACAATATTCACTTAGAAGTTGAACTCACACCTTTAGATTCTTCTATATTAAATTTAAGGCAAACGCTCTACCAACTGAGCTATTCTGTCAAGGGAGCATTTACCTTAAATTCAATATACAAGAATCTAAATGTGTGAGTTCAACTTCTAAGCTAATATTGTCACTGTGCATATAGGCCAGCAACACCTGAAGAAGAGTGGAGAATAATACTACTCAAAACGTTGTGTAATTACTAACCTGTATTGTCTATTTGTGTGTTATTACTAACAAGTTGTTTGTATTTGGAAAGTTTAAATAAAGTTTAAAATTTTCTACACATTCAACATTCACTCATAAATGATAGAAATAGCACAACACATCACATCTCTAATAAACTATATTTGAAGCACACTTTATTAAAATATGAGTTCTAATATTAAAAACTGTTTTTGAAAATCAAAATTAACTTTATTATTTAAAAATAATAATAATAATTAGAAAAGTCTTAAAATAAATAGTTTCTCTTCAAGGGCAAATATATATATATATATATATATATATATATATATATATATATATATATATATATATATATATATATATATATATATATATATATATATATATATATATA
>JAQFVV010015300.1:0-17290 GCA_028023455.1 Epiperipatus broadwayi
TCACATAGAGAAGCGTACCAATAGCTCTAACAAGCTCGTAAATTAATCAAGTGCGGTTATGAGAAATATTTAAAATCTCTATCCAGAACACTCTTATCTCCAGACCATGGTTTCGGGCTTATGGCCCACGTCAGTGGAGAGCTAGAATATTCGGACACTAGACCTAAAATATCAACTCAAAAACCAGCACTTATTTCAAACGTATATTTAAGAAGAAACTCTGAATTTTTCGGACATGAAAATGTCTTTAAATCCAGCTATCTAACTTAAATAGCTATATGGGACTGAAGTATATTCAGATCTACCATATTCTAATAGGCTCAGCATAGCCAAAGCCTTAAAGGTAAAATTATAATAATTAATAAAGCAAGTCATATATAACATGACATTACTTTTATGAGCTTGTAATTACAAAAATGCACATAGAGAGCGTACCAATAGCTCTAACAAGCTCAGTAAATTAACAAGTGCTGTTATGAGAAATATTTAAAATCTCTATCCAGAACACTCTTATCTCCAGACCATGGTTTCGGGCTTATGGCCCACGTCAGTGGAGAGCTAGAATATTCGGACACTAGACCTAAAATATCAACTCAAAAACCAGCACTTATTTCAAACGTATATTTAAGAAGAAACTCTGAATTCTTCGGACATGAAAATGTCTTTAAATCCAGCTATCTAACTTAAATAGCTATATGGGACTGAAGTATATTCAGATCTACCATATTCTAATAGGCTCAGCATAGCCAAAGCCTTAAAGGTAAAATTATAATAATTAATAAAGCAAGTCATATATAACATGACATTACTTTATGAGCTTGTAATTATAAAAATGCACATAGAGATGCGTATCAATAGCTCTAACAAGTTGTAAATTATCAAGTGTTAGTGAGAAATATTTTCAAACAATTCCATCCAGCAAACACTCTTACCTCCAGACTATGGCTCTCATTTAAGGTCTATCAAACAGTAGAGCTTAACATTCCTGACACTTGACCAAAAATATCAACTCAAAAAACCAGCACTTTATTTTTAAATTTTGATATTTTTAAAGGTGAAGAAACCTTGAATATTTCGATACAAGAAAATGTCTTTAAATCCAGCTACTCTAATCAAATAGCTAAAAGGGACTTCTGAAGCAGAATCTGACTACCTGATATTCCATGAGGCTCGCATAAAGCTGCGCCTCTAAGGTAAAATTATAGCTAATTAAAAAGCAAGTCATATAATGATGACATTACTTTCATGAGCTTGTAAATTACTAAATGCACATAGAGAAAGCAGAATGAATGGCAGGCCTTAACAAAGCTTCTCGTAAATTAAGTAAGTGCGTTTATGAGAAATATTTAAAAATCTCTATCCTTAACACTATCATATCCTAATCATGGTTTCGGGCTTATGGCCCATTATTGGGTGGGAGAGCTAGAAATATACCCGGACACTAACTTTAAAATAACCCACAAACTGTAAGTACAATTTATTTCAAACGATATTTAAGAAGAAACTCCCTGAACATTTTTTTAAGATAAATAAGTCTTTAAATCCAGTTATCTAATTCAATAGCTATATAGACTGAAGTATATCTAGATCTACCATATTCATTATAATGCAATAGTTAAAGCCTTAAAGCGGCAAATAATTATAATTACCAGTTAACAGGAAATATAAAATAGCATATTACTACTTTTATGAGTTTCAAATTACAAGAAAAATGCACACAGAGAGGCAAATTAATAGTTCTGTCAAGTCTGTAATTATCAATGGGTTATGAGAAATATTTAAAAAATCATCCAGAACACTCCCTAATCTCCAGACCATGATGTCGGGCTTATGGCCCACGTCAGTGGAGAGCCGAACATTCTTACACTAGACCGCAATATCAACTCAAAACCAGCACTTATTTTAAACTGTATACTTAAGAAGAAAACTTCTGAAATATTTTGATATGTAAATGTCTTTAAATCCAGTTATCTAACTGAAGAATGTTATAGCGGACCGTATGATATTCAGATCTACTATATTCTGTTTAGGTCCAAAGAAGCAATGCAAAGTCTTAAAGGTAAAATTATAATAATTACATGCGCAAGTCATATATAACATGTGATTACTTTTATGAGCTTTGTAATTTACAAAAATGCACATAGAGAAGTTGTACCAATAGCTCCGTACAAGCTCTTCAATTAACAGAGTAACGGTTATAGAGAAATATTTAAAATCTCCTTATCCAGGACACTCTTATCTCAGACCATAGTTTCAGCTTATGGCCTACGTCAGAGTAGAGCTAGAATATTCTAGACACTAGACCTAAAATATCAACTCAAAAACAGCACTTATTTCAAACAGTATATATAGAAGAAACTCTGAATTTTTCGACATGAAATGTCTTTTATTCCAACTATCTAACTTAACAGCTAGGAGACCAGGAATATACAGATCTACTATATTTTCTAATAGGCTTCAGCATAGCCAAAGCCTTAAAGGTAAAATTATAATAATTAATGTGCTAAAGTCATATATAATATTTATTATCATTTTCTTATGAGCTTGTAATTTTTTAAATGTAAGTATAGGAGAAATACAAATAGATCAACAAGATCAGAAATTAATTAGTGCAGTTATGAGAAATATTTTAAAATTTATTCATATTTTATCTCTCCAGACCATGGTTATGGCCCACGCCAGTGGAGAGCTAGAATAGCCCGATACCAGACCAAAATGCCAACTCAAAAAACCAGCACGCCTCAAACGAGAGTTTAATAAAGAACTCTGAATTTTTTCATGAAAATGTCTTTAAATCCAGTTAGTCTGACTCAAATAAGTTATATGGACTGAAGTATTACTGACTACCATGAATCTAATAGCCTGGCTATTGGTAGCTGCCTTAAAGGTAAAATTATAATAATTTAAAACAGTCATATATAACATGACATTACTTTTTATGAGTTTCGTAATAAAAAAAAAACCATAGCGATGAATGAACAATAGCTTCAACTAGTCAGAAATTCATCAGGGCAGCAAGTTGGCGAGAAATACTAAAATCTCTTATCCAGAACACTCCCATCTCCAGGTAGACTACGTGGCTCGTGGTTATGGCCCACGCCAGCAGAGCCAGGAATATTCCCGATACTCAGACCTAAAATAGTCGTCTCAAAAACCAGCACTTGTTTCAAACGAGAGCCTATAAAGAAACCTGAATTTTTCGACATGAAAATGTCTTTTAAATTGTTATCTAATTCAAATAGTTATATGGGACTGAGAGTCTATAGATCTACCATATTCTAACAGGCTCAGCATAGCTTTCAAAGCTCTTAAAGGTTAAATTATAATAATTAATAAAGAAGTCATATATAACATGACATTGTTTTTATGAGCTTGTAATTACTAAAATGTACATAGAGAGGCTGCACACAATAGTTCTTAATATTACCAGAAATTATTAAGTGTGTTATGAGAAATATTTAAAATCTCCTTATCCAGAACACTCTTATCTCCAGACCATGGTTTAGGGCTTATGAAAGCCCCATGTCAGTGGAAACTAGAATCTTCAGACACTGAGACCTAAAATATCAACTCAAAAAACCAGCACTTATTTCAAACGTATATTTAAGAAGAAACTCTGAATTTTTCGGACATGGAAATGTCTTTAAATCCAGCTATCTAACTTAAATAGCTATATGGGACTAAGAAGGATATTTAGATCTACCATATTCTAATAGGCTCAGCATAGCCAAAGCCTTAAAGGTAAAATTATAATAATCAATAAGCAAGTCAGATATAATATGACATTACTTTTATGAGCTTATAATTACAGAAATGAAGCCTAGAGAGCGACCAATAGCTCTAACAAGCTCGTAGACTAACAAGTGCAGTTATGAGAAATATTTTAAAATCTCTATCTGGTAACACTCTTATCTCCAGACCATGGTTTCGGGCTTATGGCCCACGTCAGTAGGGGGAGCTAGAATATTCGGACACTAGACCTAAAATATCAACTCAAAAAACCAGCACTTATTTCAAACGTATATTTAAGAAGAAACTCTGAATTTTTCGGACATGAAAATGTCTTTAAATCCACCTAAATATACGTTTGAAATAAGTGCTGGTTTTTTGAGTTGATATTTTAGGTCTAGTGTCCGAATATTCTAGCTCTCCACTGACATGGGCCATAAGCCCGAAACCATGGTCTGAGATAAGAGTAGTTCTGGATAGAGATTTTAAATATTTCTCATAACCGCACTTGTTAATTTACGAACTGTTAGAGCTATTAGTACGCTCTATGTGCATTTTTGTAATTCAAGCTCATAAAAGTAATGTCATGTTATATATGACTTGCTTTATTAATTATTATAATTTTACCTTTAGGCTTTGGCTAGGCTGAGCCTATTAGAATATGGTAAGATCTGAAGATGCTTCAGTCCCATATAGCTATTTAAGTTTAGATAGCTGGACTTAAAGACATTTTCATGTCCGAAAATTCAGAGTTTCTTCCTAAATATATCGTTTGAAATAAGTGCTGGTTTTTGAGTTGATATTTTTAGATCTAGTGTCCGAATATTCTAGCTCTCCACTGACGTGGGCCTAGCCTGAAACCATGGTCTGGAGATAAGAGTGTTCTGGATAGAGATTTTAAATATTTCTCATAACCGCACTTGTTAATTTAGCTTGTTAGAGCTATTGGTACGCTCTCTATGTGCATTTTGTAATTACAAGCTCATAAAAGTAATGTCATGTTATATATGACTTACTTTATTAATTATTATAATTTTACCTTTAAGGCTTTGGCTATGCTTGAGCTTATTAGAATATGGTAGATCTGAATATACTTCAGTCCCATATAGCTATTTAGTTAGATAGCTGGATTTAAAGACATTTTCATGTCCGAAAATTCAGAGTTTCTTCTTAAATATACGTTTGAAATAAGTGCTGGTTTTTGAGTTGATATTTTAGGTCTAGTGTCCGAATATTCTAGCTCTCCACTGACGTGGGCCATAAGCCCAAACCATGGTCTGGAGATAAGAGTGTTCTGGATAGAGATTTTAAATATTTCTCATAACCGCATTTGTTAATTTATGAGCTTGTTAGAGTATTGGTACGCTCTCTATGTGCATTTTTGTAATTACAAGCTCATAAAAGTAATGTCATGTTATATATGACTTGCTTTATTAATTATTATAATTTTACCTTTAAGGCTTTGGCTATGCTGAGCCTATTAGAATATGGTAGATCTGAATATACTTCAGTCCCATATAGCTATTTAAGTTAGATAGCTGGATTTAAAGACATTTTCATGTCCGAAAAATTCAGAGTTTCTTCTTAAATATACGTTTGAGCTAAGTGCTGGTTTTTTGAGTTGATATTTTAGGTCTAGTGTCCGAATATTCTAGCTCTCCACTGACGTGGGCATAAGCCCGAAACCATGGTCTGGAGATAAGAGTGTTCTGGATAGAGATTTTAAATATTCTCATAACCGCACTTGTTAATTTACGAGCTTGTTAGAGCTATTGGTACGCTCTCTATGTGCATTTTTTGTAATTCGCTGACTGATAGATCATAAAAGTAATGTCATGTTATATATGACTTGCTTTATTAATTATTATAATTTTACCTTTAAGGCTTTGGCTATGCTGAGCCTATTAGAATATGGTAGATCTGAATATACTTCAGTCCCATATAGCTATTTAAGTTAGATAGCTGGATTTAAAGACATTTTCATGTCCGAAAAATTCAGAGTTTCTTCTTAAATATGCGTTTGGAAATAAGTGCTGGTTTTTGAGTTGATATTTTAGGTCTAGTGTCCGAATATTCTAGCTCTCCACTGACGTGGGCCATAAGCCCGAAACCATGGTCTGGAGATAAGAGTGTTCTGGATAGAGATTTTAAATATTTCTCATAACTGCACTGTTAATTTACGAGCTTGTTAGAGCTATTGGTACGCTCTCTATGTGCATTTTTGTAATTACAAGCTCATAAAAGTAATGTCATGTTATATATGACTTGCTTTATTAATTATTATAATTTTACCTTTAAGGCTTTGGCTATGCTGAGGCCAAAGAAAAGGGGGGGGGGGCTATTAGAATATGGTAGATCTGAATATACTTCAGTCCCATATAGCTATTTAAGTTAGATAGCTGGATTTAAAGGCATTTTCATGTCCGAAAATTCAGAGTTTCTTCTTAAATATACGTTTGAAATAAGTGCTGGTTTTTTGAGTTGATATTTTAGGTCTAGTGTCCGAATATTCTAGCTCTCCACTGACGTGGGCCATAAGCCCGAAACCATGGTCTGGAGATAAGAGTGTTCTGGATAGAGATTTTAAATATTTCTCATAACCGCACTTGTTAATTACTGAGCTTGTTAGAGCTATTGGTACGCTCTCTATGTGCATCTTTGTAATTCAAGCTCATAAAAGTAATGTCATGTTATATATGACTTGCTTTATTAATTATTATAATTTTACCTTTAAGGCTTTGGCTATGTTGAGCCTATTAGAATATGGTAGATCTGAATATACTTCAGTCCCATATAGCTATTTAAGTTAGATAGCTGGATTTAAAGACATTTTCATGTCCGAAAATTCAGGAGTTTTCTTCTTAAATGATACGTTTGAAATAAGTGGTGGTTTTTGAGTTGATATTTTAGGTCTAGTGTCCAGAATATTCTAGCTCTCCACTGACGTGGGCCATAAGCCCGAAACCATGGTCTGGAGATAAGAGTGTTCTGGATAGAGATTTTAAATATTTCTCGTAACCACACTTGTTAATTCTGAGCATGTTAGAGCTATTGATGCATCTCTATGTGCATTTTTGTAATTACAAGCTCATAAAGTAATGTCATGTTATATATGACTTGCTTATAATCTATTAAAACAATAATTATACATTTTATTATAGTAAGCCATGTACATGTAAACAAGGAGGATTAAACTACATTTTGTATTTAAAGCAGACATTTTCGTTCATAAGCCCAATTAAGCAATAATAAAAAAAAAAGGTAACAATGGTATCACCATATGTATATTTTTGACCAGTTTGGGTCTATTTGTTCCCTCCTCAATATAATATTAACATCTGTTTTAGCAGTGAAAAGAGATAAACATTTCTCTTTCTTACTAGATAAATAATATTTAACATTATGCTTTCCCCTTCATTGGGAAAATAATATAAATATGGATAATAAAATGTATATAACTTTATACACAACTACATCATTACTTAGTATATTCTATACCTGATATATATATATATATATATATATGATAAACAAAAATGCAAGTTAAAAAACTTGCTAACGCTTGTATTTATGTCCACAGATGGCGTTCTACCAAAAACACCGGTCAAGCGATGTTTTGTTGAGATAAACGTCAGAGTAGCATTCACTATCCCTAACTATAATTCCACTTTCAGATCATGATTTCAAGCTATTTGCTATCATCAGTGAAAGACAGGAATAAAGAAACTAGATCTAAATACAAACTCTGAGCGTTTATGAAACAATTTCTATTCAGCTTGCAAGCGTGAATTTTTTAGACACGTAATGTCTTCAAACTCAGCATAGCAAACCAGATAGCTATACGGGTCTGATCTCAGTTCAGCATCACCACATAGTAGAAGCCTCTGCAATCTATATCATTGCAAGAAAGACCTCAAAGGTACATTTATGATAAACAAAAATGCAAGTTAAAAAACTTGCATTTTTATTTATGTCCACAGATGGCGTTCTACCAAAAACACCGATCAAGCGTATGTTTTGTTTACATAAACGTCAGAGTAGCATTCACTATCTCTAACTATAATTCCACTTTCAGATCATGATTTCAAGCTATTTGCTATCATCAGTGAAAGACAGGAATAAAGAAACTAGATCTAAATACAAACTCTGAGCGTTTATGAAACAATTTCTATTCAGCTTGCAAGCGTGAATTTTTAGACACGTAATGTCTTCAAACTCAGCATAGTAGCTATATGGGTCTGATCTCAGTTCAGCATCACCACATAGTAGAAGCCTCTGCAATCTATATCATTGCAAGAAAGACCTCAAAGGTACATTTATGATAAACAAAAATGCAAGTTAAAAAACTTGCTAACGCTTGTATTTATGTCCACAGATGGCGTTCTACCAAAAACACCGGTCAAGCGTATGTTTTGTTTACATAAACGTCAGAGTAGCATTCACTATCTCTAACTATAATTCCACTTTCAGATCAAGATTTCAAGCTATTTGCTATCATCAGTGAAAGACAGGAATAAAGAAAACTAGATCTAAATACAAACTCTGAGCGTTTATGAAACAATTTCTATTCAGCTTGCAAGCGTGAATTTTTTAGACACGTAATGTCTTCAAACTCAGCATAGCAAACCAGATAGCTATATGGGTCTGATCTCAGTTCAGCATCACCACATAGTAGAAGCCTCTGCAATCTATATCATTGCAAGAAAGACCTCAAAGGTACATTTATGATAAACAAAAATGCAAGTTAAAAAACTTGCTAACGCTTGTATTTATGTCCACAGATGGCGTTCTACCAAAAACACCGATCAAGCGTATGTTTTGTTTACATAAACGTCAGAGTAGCATTCACTATCTCTAACTATAATTCCACTTTCAGATCATGATTTCAAGCTATTTGCTATCATCAGTGAAAGACAGGAATAAAGAAACTAGATCTAAATACAAACTCGAGCGTTTATGAAACAATTTCTATTCAGCTTGTAAGCGTGAATTTTAGACACGTAATGTCTTCAAACTCAGCATAGCAAACCAGATAGCTATACGGGTCTGATCTCAGTTCAGCATCACCACATAGTAGAAGCCTTTGCAATCTATTTCTTTTGCAAGAAAGATCCTCAAACGTGAATTTATGATAAACAAAAATGTAAGTTAAAAAACCAGCTAACGCTATTTTATGTCCACAGATGAGCGTTCTACCTAAAACACCGGTCAAACGTGAGTATTGGTTTACATAAACGTCCGAGTAGCATTCACTATCTCTAACTATAATTCCACTTTCAGATCATGATTTCAAGCTATTTGCTATCGTCAGTGAAAGACAGGAATAAAGAAACTAGATCTAAACACAAACTCTGAGCGTTTATGGTAAATAATTTCTATTCAGCTGCAAGCGTGAATTTTTTAGATCACGTAATGTCTTCAAACTCAGCATGTAGTAAACCAGATAGCAATATGGGTCTGATCTCAGTTCAGCATCACCACATATGAAACACTTTCTATTCAGCTTGCAAGCGTGAATTTTTTAGACATTCGTAATGTCTTCAAACTCAGCATAACAAACCAGATAGCTATATAGGTCTGATCTCAGTTCAGCATCACCACATACAAAACATACGTTTGACCTGGTGTTTTTGGTAGAACGCCATCTGTGGACATAAATACAAGCGTTAAGCAAGTTTTTTTAACTTGCATTTTTGTTTATCAGTAAATGTAACCTTTGAGGTCTTTCTTGCAATGATATAGATTGCAGATGGTTCTACTATTGGTGATGCTGAACTGAGATCAGACCCATATAGCTATCTGGTTTGCTATGCTGAGTTTGAATGACCGTGTCTAAAAATTCACGCTTGTAAGCTGAATAGAAATTGTTTCATAAATGCTCAGAGTTTGTATTTAGATCTAGTTTCTTTATTCCTGTCTTTCACTGATGATAGCAAATAGCTTGAAATCATGATCTGAAAGTGGAATTATAGTTAGAGATAGTGAATGCTACTCTGACGTTTATGTAAATAAAACATACGCTTGACCGGTGTTTTTGGTAGAATGCCATCTGTGCACATAAATACAAGCGTTAGGCAAGTTTTTTAACTTGCATTTGTTTATCGTAAATGTACCTTTGAGTGTCTTTCTTTGGCAGTGATATAGTTTGCAGAGGCTTCTACTATGTGGTGATGCTGAATTGAGATCAGACCCATATAGCTATCTGGTTTGCTTATGCTGAGTTTGAAGACATTACGTGTCTAAAATTCACGCAGGAAAGCTGAAATGATTGCAGAGTATTGTTATCATAAACTCTCAGAGTTTGTATTTAGATCTAGTTTCTTCCTTCCTGTCTTTTGCACTGATGATAGCAAATAGCATGGAAATCATGATCTGAAAGTGGAATTATAGTTAGAGATAGTGAATGCTACTCTGACGTTTATGTAAACAAAACATACGCTTGACCGGTGTTTTTTGGTAGAACGCTATCTGTGGACATAAATGGGAGCAAGCGTTAGCAAGTTTTTAACTTGCATTTTTGTTTATCATAAATGTACCTTGGAGGTCTTTCTTGCAATGATATAGATTGCAGAGGCTTCTACTATGTGGTGATGCTGAACTGAGATCAGACCCATATAGCTATCTGGTTTGCTATGCTGAGTTTGAAGACATTACGTGTCTAAAAAAATTCACGCTTGCAAGCTGAATAGAAATTGTTTCATAAACGCTCAGAGTTTGTATTTAGATCTAGTTTCTTTATTCCTGTCTTTCACTGATGATAGCAAATAGCTTGAAATCATGATCTGAAAGTGGAATTATAGTTAGAGATAGTGAATGCTACTCTGACGTTTATGTAAACAAAACATACGCTTGATCGGTGTTTTTGGTAGAACGCCATCTGTGGACATAAATACAAGCGTTAGCAAGTTTTTTAACTTGCATTTTTGTTTATCATAAATGTACCTTTGAGGTCTTTCTTGCAATGATATAGATTGCAGAGGCTTCTACTATGTGGTGATGCTGAACTGAGATCAGACCCATATAGCTATCTGGTTTGCTATGCTGAGTTTGAAGACATTATGTGTCTAAAAAATTCACGCTTGCAAGCTGAATAGAAATTGTTTCATAAACGCTCAGAGTTTGTGTTTAGATCTAGTTTCTTTATTCCTGTGTTTCACTGATGATAGCAAATATCTTGAAATCATGATCTGAAAGTGGAATTATAGTTAGAGATAGTGAATACTACTCTGACGTTTATGTAAACAAAACATACGCTTGACCGGTGTTTTTGGTAGAACGCCATCTGTGGACATATATATATAAACCCAATACACAGAATAACATATATGAAAGAAAAAAATGCATTACAATTATTATATATAGCAATTAACAAACTAAACAGACATTACATTTTCTACCATTGGACTTTTATCAAAAGTTTGATTCATTCTTATAAGTAAAACAACATGAAAATGGATATGATAAGCAAACATTCTTAAGTAATATATATATTGGTTATCCGGTTCAATATTAACATCTTTAACAGATAAAATTCAAACATTTCCTCAATGGCAATAGATATCCTTTTTTATCTGTTTGTGTACTAATGTAAGCATACTGAAGCAATATTAAAACATTTTTTGAGAATAAGTCACTTAAAATAGCTTTAATTAATATCCATTGATTTATCTATTTTTTTATCTGCGTGAAGATCTGTTATATTCTTAAATAATCTGGGTGGTTTTAAAACCTATTTAAAATATTATCACATTGCAAGTTATTCTTTAACGATAAAATCAATAAATATTTTTTCACTTCCCTTTTATCAGCAAATTATGATGTTTTAAGTTATACTGAGAAGAATCTATTTAATTATAAATATGACTTACAAGTGATTTTAATTTAATATGTAATATATATTTTCCAAATGTAGCACAATTATAATCAGTTTATTACGATCTTTGAAAATAAACTTTTAAATCATTTATGAATTTTGTTTACTTTGTTTTTCCCGTCTGGCAGTAATTGTCACAATCTTAAATAATCTGGGTAATTTTAAACACTTAAAATATTATTACTTTTATATGTTGTATAATTAAGAAAAAAAATCATTATTTCTTTTTATTTCACTATTATTGGCAATTTATTTTCATATTTAAGAATGTTAAGCGGAATTGATTTAATAATAAGCAATTATTAATAATATATATACATGATATTCCCCGGGGAATCATCAGAGCAGATGATCTCTTCCCCAATGAAATAAGAAATACTTTATGCACTTGTCTTTTCAAACTAATTACTTTATATGATTTAAAGTGAAATTTTAATTTCTTCATTATTTATTGAAATTTCTTAAAATGATTTTAGAATATTTTCTTGAAATATTAATTTATACACAAATGGATTTTTCTGCTTAATGCTGTGAATTAATGGTGGCGCAAAAACTTTAAAAATACTTCAATCTTTTTTTTCTCTCTTTCAGTCTAAATAACTTTTGTATTATGATTAGTTCTGATAATTGATTAAAAATAAAGAAAACAAAAATAAATGCCCATTTTCTTGTAATAAATATTCGTTCAAATAGTAATGTTTAAGGCAAATACTTATTCCAATAGCAATTGCTTAATGTTTTTCCTTCAGTATTGACAAAGTTAAAAATCTAAGATCGATGAAAAGGAAAATTAGTGCCAGAGATTTTACAGGGTTAGTGATTTTACTCCATGCTATTCAAATCCGTCTATCTATGAAAATTTTGTCCCAATTAATTAAAAAAAAATTATTTTCTAGCTTGTTTCTTCTATTTTACTTTAGAAGTGGAGTTGTAGTCTTGTTCCATTTACATTTCTTAGAGAGTAGTTCCTCTTCCCCTACAAACTTTTTATATTATATATTTTTATATTACATGGCAGGATTGGTTCTGAATAGACCCAATCAATTAAAATATTGAATAAATTAAGTTTGATCCCTCTAGTGATAATCATCTAGACCAGTGCATTTCAATTTACATTTAAAATATAGTAAATTTAAAGGTTGATTATAAAAAAATTTAGAAGACTTATAAATTGATTTTATTGTTTATTTTTAATTATTGTTTAACAATACCAACAAATAAAAGTCATTAAATATTTTATTTACTTCTAATAATATTTAGCTGCCACTGGAACAATGTGACAAAATGTTTGCAATTTATATCCATTCTATTCAGACTTCCCAGTGTCTTACAAACAGTCAGGTCATCATCACTTCTTAATATATTTCTTAGTAAGGCTTTGAATAGTGAGGAAAATTATAAAATCCAAAAGCATTTCACTACATTAACTAATCTTTCATATGATGTTCAATATCTTAGCCAATTATTACCAATTTAAATTTAAAATTTTACACATTTATCCACTGGATAAAACCTACTATCTTTGAGCCAAAACATATGGTTACAATATCTATTTAAATTAACTTTTTAATAAATGTCGTTTTGGAATCCGTGATTTAGGTTTGTAATTGGCATAACATTAAATTACAGATACTTAGAAGAAAATATTAATAAAATGTTAAATAAAATTTATTAAGTTTTTGAAAATTTAGGATGAAGAACAATACAATTAAGTTTTAAAGCATAGATTTATAATATGTAGATGTTAAGTGATTAAGTTTGAGTTAAAACAAAGACTTTGGGAAAAATATAGTAATTTTAAATATTTAAAAAAATGATTTTATGTTGATGCAAATAAGAGCAAAACAGTTGTAAAAATTACTATAGTAATCAGATCTTTAACAAGAGTTCAAAAACTTTTTATTGTCTGTTGAAGTTGTAATTAAAAAATAATAATTTGTTAAATGTTTTATGTAGAGTGCATCTTTAAATGGAGCAAAATCTCAGATGATAATTAAAAGAAATTTAAAAAAATTGAAGATTTGCATGAGCTATTGATTTGGAGAATAAAAGAAATAAATTTAAGGATAAAGTGTGACATGTTAAAATGTTAAAAAAATGTAAGTAGCAAATTCATAATTTAGGCTTATAATTACAGATAAGAAATTATAAAAAATATATTTAAAAATCTGAAAGATAAAGAGAAGTAAGATAATGAAAAATCATGATTGATGCTCTAAAAAAAGGGTGTAGTTATAAGTATAATACAAAGTTTAAAGCTATGAAAATTATAGAGGTTTTGCTTGATTTGCAGGGATTGCCTTTCTTTCAAATAACTAATGATAAAAATAATTAATATTGATGGTGATTAATGTATGACAATATATATATTGTGCCCTTGTCTGTAGGTCATAATAAGGTAGAATGGTCAATTACTAAAAAAATTTTAAATTTTAAGTTATATTTGTATGATATATAAATAATAGTAGGATAATTAAATTTTATAGTACAATTTTAAGCTGAAAATACCTGGTATATAAAAATGTAATAGATTATTTTAAAAGAAAACAGTTAAATAAAGCTTAATATATCATTGCTTATGGTTGTAAAAGCTGGCCATATAAAATAATACAGCTATAAATAGTTAAAAGTATATTAATAATTTGAGTATAATATTTTAAAACTAATAAATTAAATAAATGCTATATGTAGTGTTATAATTATATTTAATAGTCAAAATTAATAGAGTATATTTTAAAATAAACTTTAGGATGGTGAGAGTTATATTTAGTTCAACATTTTTAAATTATTTTCCAAATTTTTATAAAAATATATCAGTTTTGGTAATTTAGACCGAGACGTAAATAAAAAATCATTTGATAAAGTTAGTAAACACGTGACTGTATATTATATACCTTCACACACACGCTTGTTAAAATAATAATAAAGTTTGTGAATTTAAAACTAGATATAATTGCCATCGATCATTAAAGTAAAAGTTTAAAATATTAAATATTATTTTAATAATTATTTTAAAAGCTTAAATAATTTTTATAAAAGTATAATTGAATTTAAAAAATACTAGTCTAAATAATATTTTGAGACATTACGTCATCAATTCTTTATTTTAAACGTCTATTCTGTTATAAAACTAAAATGGATAAATTTGTTCGCGCTAAAATAAAGTTATTAACCAATCAACGGAGGTAAATTAGCAGACAAAAATATAGGAATTATACAGAGCGAGGAGAAGGAATGTGTAAGTGAAAGAGAAAGTAACACATTTTTGTAGCTGATAACACCGTAGCTGGAAAAGTGATATAAATTTAAAATTTTGTATTTATTTTAAAAAAAGTTCTTCTGTAACATATAATATATTTTGACTGTATCGATATGGATTGCTAATTTTAAAAGTTATCTTACCAGGGAAATTTATTCGAATTTAACCAAAAAACCTACAGTAGAGATGGAAGTACAAGGGAAAATACCTAAATTTATTACCGAAGGAGAAATATTTGGAAATTGTCTTAATACAGCTTTATTTATGCTCAACCAGAAACTTATTTTTGTCACTCAGAGAAATATAATTGGGACGCTATACGAAAACATAAAAGAGAAGTTACATGCCGTCAGAAAAAAAAATTATGACGCAAAATTTATAAGGCTACTTTAAAGTTATTTTGTTATACTTCTCTATGGAAAAATTTAATATGCGTTTTATTATAAAGAAAAATAATGATGAAGAAAGAATGTTTATCTTTTAAAGGAAAACATTATTAAAAATATGGTACCAGAATTTTAAAATAAAGAAAAGTAAAGAAGAATATGAAAGTGCTATTATGTATTTTATGGAAAGGAGCCGAAAAACTTTATCTTATCAGAAAAAAATATTACAAAGTATTCAATGGAAGAAATGCTTGATTTTAAAAGAAATATAAAATTAAATGACTTAATGAAAATGGATCCATGGAAACCAGAAAATTTTATTGAAGATTTAAATAAAGTACGTACAAGATGCATCGGGGGAAAAGTCGCGCGGGAAAATATTAGCAGACAATAGTAAAAGAGAATGCCATGAATTAATAATTGTATACAATATTGTGAAAAACCAAGGATTGTCGTCGATGAAGATTTATTAAACAGAGCTATTGTTTTACTTTAAAATAGAACATTAAGTGACTAGAAGAAGAAATAAAATATTTTTTTTTAGCTTAAATATGAACGGTTCAAGAAAGTCTGGTGAAGAAGTATCGTAAATATAATTTAAATATTTTATTGATTATATTTAAAATATAAAATGCTATATTAGATTAGGGAAAACATATAAACATAAATTTAATAATAATGAGATTTAAATATAATAGCTTAATAGAATGATAGAAATATTGTTTTAAAAATAAAAAGTATGTATGGAATTTTAATATCTACAAGAATTAATGGAATGGTGAAGCCTACAGAACACGATCGAGAAGATCAAGATCGTTTTGGTAATTTTGGTATTTATTCATAATGCATAATGTATTTTTTTTTTAGATCATCTATTGATTAAGAATGATGTGTGAAAGTTTTAAAATTATAAGTACACATTTTATACAACATTAAAACATATTCTGAGATAAGAATAATTTTAAATATGCATGCAATAAGTTATTTCAAGTATAATTAATAGTATAAGTTGTCAAAACAATTGTGTGATTCTTTTGAACTTTCATGTAACAAAGTATTAGATATTTTAAAATAGTTTGTATATGATAAATATACGAGAAAAGTAGTAAAAGATTTTCTTAGAGAACAGCTGTATAGTTTTGAAATAAAATGAATTTTATTATTGTTAGAAATGCAGATAGGAATTTGTCGATGTACTGTATAGAAAATCTAGAGAAATAAGATCTGATAGTGACTTGGTAGTACTAGTGTAGAGGAAACCAAGATGATGTTTTGCTAAGAAATAAGAAAATAAAGTATTTGGATCATAGTTAGTTTGTGTGATTTCAGGGTATAGCTAACTAAGCCCTATCACTGAACACATATATTTTGGACAGTGTCTTTACGTATCTTTTAAACTCTTTGATGTTATATAAAGCTGAAGAAATAGCTTGTAGCATCACTCCTATAATAGAGGTGGTGAACAGACCAAGGTCCTCCTCATAAAATTATCTTTAGATTACTATACCATTATTATCAAGGTTTATATGGATAATATTCTAATTATTTTGATCCTGTGCATCTATTTTCGCTATCCTTGTTTTCGTGAATCTGCATCGTCAGAAAGATATTTATACAGAAATAATGAATAAAATAGAACTGAGGGTATGTTATCGTTAAGTAAGAATAGTTTATTTACTGGAATGTGTTAGAATTGTGTAATTTTAAAAGTGAAAGTACAAAAATCATAAAGAGAGAAAGAATCATATAATACAGTTTAAAACCAATTTGGAAACGAATATAAGATTTTTTAAAAGAGAAATCTAAAACAAAGTTTTTTTTTAAGTGATAATAAAATTTGAATATTTTATAATAATATTTAGAAAATGAATATTGCATGTTTGTTAAGAAAATAATTCAATAATGTGTAATAGACACATATATTTTGTGCATGGTGTGTTAATAATTGTAATTACCATCCGAAGCAAGGCTTGAATGAGTATGTTAGATTAATAAGCATTGTATAGTGAACAAGAAAACGTAATATCAAATGCAAAAGAATGT
>JAQFVV010015301.1:0-17275 GCA_028023455.1 Epiperipatus broadwayi
CAAGAAGTTTCTATCACTAGGTAAGCATGAAATTTTTCAGACCAGTAAAGTCTTCAAACTAAGCCTAACAAGCCAGATAGCTATATGGGTCTGATCTCAGTTCAGTTCCACCATTAGTCAAAGCCTCTGCAAATATATATATATATATATATATATATATATATATATATATATATCATTGCAAAAACCTTTCTTTAAAGGTACATTTATGAAAAACAAAAACTTTTTACAAAAAAATTTGGTGAAAGGTTTAAGTATAGGTCAGAGTAGTTTTGAGTTTAAATGAAAGAATAAAGGTTCATAAAAGTAGAGTTAAAAATAAATATCTTAGTTCTGCTTTGTAGGACCATGAAAAAGATACAGGCCACACTATTGATTTTGATGAAGCTAAGGTTGTCTTCTTTGAGAGAAATGAAATCAAAAGAAGAATTAAAGAGTCTTTATTATTGAAAATTTATTATTCTTTGGAAGCAATTGACTTATTTAAGAGTTCTTTAAATATTAAGGGTGGATGTGGAAGTGAATGGATTTGTGAGTAGTTTTTAATATTATATATATTGTGTAGTTTTAATAAATACACTTGAGAAGTCTGCTTGTAGCAGTGAAACCTTAGGTTGTGTGTTAATATTATTTTTATGCTGGTCTGGTTCAATTTTGGATTTGGGGTAGTTTTGATATATATATATATAATCAACCAAATTAAAAAACAATGATAAAAATATACCGAATTTTCAAAAATTGATAATTTTGATATTGAAGATTAAAGATGAAAATTTTACAAGATGTACTATTTAAATATTCTTTCTTAACCTTTGTAATGGCAAGGCATTGTATTGGCTGAGAGGTAAAAGTGTAAACTTTTAATTGGTCAAGTCACAAAGTCAATTGTCAAAATAAATTAAACTTTTAATATTATATTCACTTTAGATTCATTTGCAAAAAGTATTTAATAATTTGTCAGGTTAAAAAAATGAATGAAAGTTTTTCTCAAAAAATTTTTTTATTTATAATTTAAACTTATTCAATAATGGCAGCAAATTTAAAACAAATATTAGTGACCAATGAAATAGCTTTGATGATGTTAGTGATATGCTGCTCAATTTTACATTGCATGGATAATTAACTAATTTTGCTAAAGTCTAAACTATTTTTCTAAAAATAATTTTATTTTAGCATATTTTATCAAAATAATTTATAATATGTCAAAGAATACATCAAAAATTACTTTTAAAATGATCTAAAACATTTGTTTATCACTTTCAAAATGAAATAAAAAAATCTTAGCTATTTCGTTTTGAGGAGTGGCTTTGATACTGGCTATCTTTGAACATGGTGGTTAAGCCAATATAAACAAAGAACATCCCACTTACTTGTTTTTGTTATATGTGTTACATCAGTTTTATTGATTTTTTACTTGTAAAATAATTCAAAAGAGGGCAGCATCTTACAGAACTTTTTTTAACGGTTGGGCAAAATCTTTAATGTAGCATTAAAAATAATGGAATTCAAGCAATTTGAAGCTGCTGTGAGTCATCTTGCAAGGATCATCACAAAGGTTAATATACATTATGTCTTAGACTTTAACTTCCCTTATAGGTATTTTAATAATCATGCAAAAGTTTGGTCTTTATGATTATTAATAAACTTTGGATAATCAATTGTTTAAAGTTTAATCACATATATGATAAATAATTTAAAAATAATTAGATTAGTAAATTATTTTTGTATCATCTTTCAATTCTTTATGGCTTTGCAATTATTTGATGATATAAATTCAAACTGAAATGTGTTTTAATTGCTTTTAGTTTTAATTAAAATACCTATGAATTAGCATTTCTCGAAGAATCATTTATACTTTATAAAAGTTATTTAGTATGTTTGTATCATTTTAGCTTTTGAAAATCAGAAAACACAATTTTTATATGTAACTTATTTATTTATATTTTTGTAAAATAAATTAAGTATTTATTTCTCTGTCAGTATGTGATGCCATAGTTGTCATTTCTTTTTAAATTTATTTTAATAAAAAAAAATAGCCAATTGAAAATTTAGTAATTACAAGGAGAAAATACCTACTTTAAGAAAGTAACTTAACCCTTTTGTTTTATACTAATAAATAATTATACATAAAAAAATAATTTTACTTCTTGAATGTATTCTTAACAGAATTAGTCTTACCATAAAAAAATTAATGGATAAATATTTTTTGTTAAAATGTTTTCCCCTAAATTTCTATAATTAAAAAAAATTTTAGTAAATGATGATTTCCTAAATAAAAATGTAATTTTTGAGATATATATATATATATATATATATATATATATATATATATATATATATATATATATATATATATATATATATATATATATATATATATTCACCAAATATTACAAAAATCAACAGAAAATAATAGTGATATGCCTGACAATAAAAATATAGAATAAAGTAATAATCATCTTCTGTTTGTCAATACAAAATTTTCCATTGATTAAATTTTTGCTAAAAAACAGACATTTTCCAAACATATGGAATGCAAACCCCATATCATTACAGATGAACTATTATTTAATTTAATTTTACAAAAATAAGTAAATTATGTGTAAAGTTATGTTTAACAATATAAAAGAGTTTGCCATCACATCAAAGTTCTTTGAGTATCTTCTTATAAAAGCAGAATTATTTATATTCTTCAATAAACTTTACATGGAAAGATGTTGACATGGTTGTAACTAAAATTAACTAAAGTATATTTTGTATCATGATTTTACCATTTAATGAGTCACAAAAAGTCAAATAATTCCAAAAATATAAATCACAAAAGAATTCCTCTAAAGCTTGACTATAAAATCAATAAAGTATTTTAACTTTGCAGATAAGTAATTTAATTGTAAGGAAAACAGGTCATATATGGCATGACTTAATTTAAAAAGCTTGTATTATAAAGTTTATACAATGAGAATGCCAATAGCACTTAACAAGCTTTTCCGAAAAGCTAGAGCTAGAAACTGGTCTGGAGATAGGGATATTCTGAAAAGCTTGTTAAGAGCTAGTGGTACAATCATTATATAAGTAATTTAATATTTTTTAAATTAATAAACCACTATAATTTAAAAATCAGTATGTTGTCAACTCTTTTTTAAAAGAATGCTAGTCTCTTAACATGGCATGCATTAACTTTTCTGATGAGACTTTTTGTGGTCTTTCAACTTTAATTTTAGTATTAAGCTGTTAACATTTATGATAATTCAATATATTTAAGTTGATGTTGCAGTAATATAGGTCTGTAAATAAAAATAAATTTTATAAATTTATACTTGAATTGTGAATATATTAAAAAATGAGATGTTAAAAACAGGAGGGACATTTACAACATTGAACACTTGGCAGGGTATTGTAATTTTAGAGAATAGACAAAATCTTTTTTTAATTGAAGTTTATATTCAAAATCCAAATATATAAATATCAATATCTGATAAATCTATCAAATTTTGTTTTAAAATATTAAAATTGTTTTAATATGTTATAATATCACAAATTATTTTAATATTGTGACTAGTAATATGTTAGCCATAATTTTCATAAACATACTACCTTGATTTTTTTTGTTAATGTTATATTGAAACTTATGCCCTTCTATTTTTAAAAATAAAAAAATATATATGTATAAAATAACAGTGTAATAATGCATTTTTAAATTTTTAATAATTATTATAAAAATATTATATAACAATTATCATCAATCTTAACAAACTCTGCAAAAAAAAGTATTCACTCGCAAAATGTTTTTGAAAGAATCCACAATTTATCATGGCTACCCATAACAAAAAAAAGAAGTCAGTCAAAAACAAAAAGACTGCCAAAATTATTTTTCTTTTATCATTATTTAAATATACTGGCCTAAGTTGACTTTTTAAATTAAAACATAAATATATTAAAAGTATGTGAATAAAGGAATTAAAACAAAACGATTACCAAAATATCTCCAATATATAGCCATACAAGCACACTTTGAATTTAAAAGTAATTATAGTAATTTATCTGATTTCTTTACATGAAGATATTTGGGATGATAACAAATGCACGTTAAAATGAACACCTTATTTGAAAATAAAATCAATAGAAAATAATATTTCATGTGACTGATAAATATTCACATTTATCATTAGAAATTAACTTTTTATTGTCAAAATTTTAAATTATTATAGTTTTAATTATAATTTTCTTGTGTAACATAAATATATACAATCATTATAACAAACATTTATTCTTACTGTATAAACTTAATAATTTAGAATATGTATATTATTTACAAATTTTAATGATTAAGATATAATGTATTCTTTAAAATTATTCATTTTACATAATAGAAATAAACAATTTGTTATAAAAGTGTATATGAATTCTATTACATATAAATGTTGAATTTATTTTATAATTACACAATAACTTAGTAATTGAAATTATAAAAATTCAAAGTTTATTTAAAATGATTAAATTATCCAGATATTATAGATAAAAATAAATAACTAGTTTTAAAATGAATTTAGAATAATTACCAGCCAAACTATACTTAGTAATCAAATAATTTTTTGTAATAATTTTATTTTCAAATAATGTTTTCATTTTAAAACACATTTAAATTAGCACATATAGTGTTAAAAGAGTTCTGGTATTTTTAAAAAGGGCAAATAAGAGTTGGAAAATAGGAAATATTTCATTTTAAATTATAGTAGATAAATAATTAAAAACATATTATTTATAGAAACTCAATAACCAGTCAATACTCATAGTGAAATAATAACCGTTAATTAATTAAAATGGTAACATTTTTCTCAACAGTGAAGTCCTATTGCTCTCTGCATGACAAATATTAAAATTTTAATGAATTGCATAAGGAAACACAAATTTATAATAAATGCAAGGTAGATTCTATAGTAATGATTTATATGTATGGCTATAATAAATTTTATCTCTACCTGGATTAAAAATTTCACATTTATTTAATGAAGATTGTTTTGCAGAAAAGAAGGTAAGTCAAACAGTTAAAAATCTAAACAAAATTATTACGTCAATTTTACTACTAGCAAAATGACAATCAAAATTATATTAAAATCTGCAAGGGAGACTATAAATATTTTTTCACTACTTTCCCTATTTGTTTTTTACTACGAGGAACATTTACTTAAAAGTAAAATATTTTTCTGCATATGTTCTCTATATAAAGCTTATGAGTTATGACCTAATCTATGTTCTACAGAGTTGCAGCATTTTGTTGATACCGCTCTTTAATTTAGAGTCATTCAATCATGTCTATTTATTACATTCATTTGATAGCTTTGCTGTTATTTGACTTCAAAAATTTCAGTTAAAATTTGTTTTGACTGATTTTAGTTATACCTAAAGTATGTTGATGATAGTATTTTTTAATTATAAGTCAATTTAAAGAAATCAAAAGTTATTTATTTATGACCTTCAGAACATTTGTTTGACTTAAGTTTTTGTGAAATTGAAAAATGCATCTTTATATGTAATTTATTTAATTATTTTTGTAAAATTACTCAATAACTTTGTGTTTATTGCATTCAATTTTTATTTGAATATACTTGTTTTTACTTGTAAAGGAAATTATTTATAAATTTACAAATGAAAAATGCTCAAAATATCACTATTATTTTTTTATTGTTTTTTATAATTGTTAGTAAAATTTAAATATTTCAAAGACTAATATCATTAGTAGAACATACATATTATTTATCAACATTTATATTAATAATAAAAATTTAGTGGAGAATATTAATTTTTTTTTTCCGAAGGCTAAAATGAAGTCTTGTTTTAATTATTTCTTTCTATTTGTTAATAGTTTTATTTATTATCAATTAAATAAAAAAAAAACTGTAAATATTTAATTCAATCTATAGTTTATTTCTTTCTTTATTCATTTGTAATTCCATGGGTGAGGAAAGTCCATTATGCAGGAAAGATAAAATTATAACTCTTTTACAAATTTACAGCTTAGTACTGCGTTTGACAAGGCCAATCAAATTCCTAGCACTAAATTAGATGTGTAGAAGAAAGAGTTATAGGCTAATTAATATGCAAGTTTGTGAATTTACATATATCACTTGCATGATAATGCAACAATGAATTTTACTCATTTATCACATGGGTGTTATTTGTGATAAACCATGCCTCTTTCTATTTTTTTTTTTGATCAATATCATAGTGCACAATGATCAAAAGACAAAATACAAAGATGCATGGTTTGTTGCAAATATCACCCATGCAATAAATAAAAAAAGTCTCATGTGTTGCATTATTATGCAAGTGGTATATGCAAATTCACAAACTTGCATAAAAATTCAGCTATAAGTTCTCTCTTTTACATATCTAATGCTATGAATATGTCTGGCCTTCTTGAAATCAGTGCTAAGCTGTAAATCTGTAAAGAGTTACAATTTTATAATCTTTCCTGCATTGTGGATCTTTCTTATTATGTACATGTTTAATTAAAAATAATAGCTATTTGTTAAAATTAAAAAGCATAAACACAATTAGCAATTTAGCTACTTGAGACGGTTGAAAAACATATCTAAAGAGATAACTCATTAACATTAAAGGATTCTTTTATAAAGCTGTCATTACTATGACCTTTATAAAAATACCAATACATTAATATAAAATTTAATAGCAGAATTTCCAAATCCTATTTCTAACTGCAGCTACCTAGAAACACATTTTGCTGCTCCTCTGCAAATTGATATTTAAAAAAAGAACAAATACATCTTTCATTATTCTTGTACAAGAATTGCTAACTTTTTAAAATTTTCATCCCTCACGTTGCAATTGAGTCTCTTTATAGCATGTGTTCAGATTTAGAAATATAAACTTATTTTCTTTTTATTTTCAAAAGATTTTTTTTTCTACGCAAATTTTTAAATTTTTGGTTTTCATTATTGCATGTATAATTGTTAGATTTTTGAAAGCCTTTAAAATACACTGGCTCATTAAATCACTTCATTTATGTTTTGAGTAAATTTAAGTACTAATTAAAACCAGAAATTATTTTCATTTATGAGTTTTCCTAAAATTTGTTTATGCTTTTCTCTCAATATGCCTGACTATATTTATAATATTATTGTACACATGAGTCTCATTTTATGCAGTAGATAGGTTCCTCAGAAAATCCACATTAAAAAAAATTGCACATAAAATAGACTTAATTTACCTTGAAAAATGGGGGATAGTTGCTGTAATTTTCAGAATTCACATAAAAGCAAAGCAACAAAAAAAATTACTTTAAAATTGACATTAAAAAAATAAGCAAATAAAGTATGCCTAATAAAATATTTCAAATATTTGAAAAAAAATAATACAAGACAAACTTTTTATTTTTTTATTAACTACAATATTTAATTTTACATTTTTCATACATAATTTAATCATTACCGCTAGCATTCATTTGTAAACTGGTAAGAAATCAGATTGGATGTGATGTGATGTATTGCAGCTTCTCCCTAAATGAAGTCAAGAATCTCTCAGCAATTATGTCCAGAGAAACAGTTAGACACTTTATTTTTATTCATGATGTGATGTACAACTAGTGCCATTTTCAGTCTTGTGCTGTGTTAATGGTTTTCTGTTTCTATATTAAAAAAATGAGATGCAATCAAAACAAAAAGATGATACATTATTATGAGAAAGATTATTTTTAGTTTATAAAATCTTTGTTTTTTTATTTTAAAAAATCTAAAAGATTATTTATTTATGTTATATATAACAAAATACATTTTAAAAGTCTAAATTTTTTGAATATTTATTGAGATATTTTTATATGTAGGTATAAATCTATTTATTATTTACTCATTAGTATAAATAGGTTATTTACATAGAAGCTAAGTTCTAAATACAGCTTCAGGCAATATTCACGTTAGCTGCTAACATAACGTTATATTTTTGAAAAAGTATTTCAAGTCAAAGTAAGTTATTAATAATTTAAATTTCTTGATATCTAACAAATATAGTGAAATATGAAAGATATTAAGAAGAAATGTGAATCGCATAACTTCAAAATTGGATTAAAATAATTCACATAAAACAAGACCCAGGTGTATTTATATTTATGAAGGATTTAGTTACTATTACTTCAGTTTCTTATTGTAGTTTTTAATTGTATTTAAATAAATCCGATTATATTGTCCGATGTTTCATGCATGAAGTGTGTGTGTATATATATATATATTAATAATAGAAAGTCAGATGCCACATGACTTACATATATATATATAAGACATATTTTTCAGGTTCACCTGTGTTAAAAAATTTAAATATTGATATACCGACGTTTCACCTTGATCACACAAGTCAAAATGTCGGTATATCAATATTTAAATTTTTTTATACAGATGAACCCGCAAAATCTGTCTTTTATATATGCAACCTGTGAAAATCTTTGTATGAACACACACACGCACACACACAAATATATATATATAAATAGCTTGCATTTACAAATCTGTAAAATAAAGAGCATGCTATTAAGCTCTAGGCAAGCTTTTTAAAAATTTTGTTTATGATAAATGCTACTACAAGAGAGCACATTCAAATCATTTTTATCTAGGATTGTCCCCAAGTTGTGGCTCTCTTCAGTGAGGAACTAGGACACCAGATTCAAAAAACCAATTCAAGCTAAGCATTTATCTAATAGTTAACTTTCAATAAGAAGATCTGAAAGCTTTAGACATCTACATGTTTTAGAGTCACATCTTCAGTCCTAGAAAAAGTTGATTTCAATGCCTTCTCTTGTAGTAGCATTTATCATATTTTTTTTTTTAAAAAAGCTTGTTTAGAGCTTATTAGCATGCTCTTAATTTTACATATTTGTAAATGCAAGCTATATATATATATATATATATAGTGAATATTCAGATTAATCATCAAACAATCATGTGATTAATCATCAAAGTATTTAAAAAAAATAAAGAAGTTTGTTGATCTTGTTTGGTTTTTTTTTTTTTTATTTGATAAATGGATAATGGGAGATCTTGGAAATATAAGTTTAAATTGATAACCATGGCAACCTAAAGCTTTTTAAATAGTATTCTTTACTGCTAATTCTAGCCTCAAAATACTAAATTCATTATAATCAAACTCAAGAAAAACATATAGGCAAATAAATAAATTTTGGAAACAATTTTACTTAAATAGGAACCATATTATTTTTACATATTTTTATTTCTGTTACTGCAGTCACAATAGTAACATTATTACATATAATTCAATGTTTTTATGTCATGTATATTTGTTTATAAATTAATAAAAAAAATATTATTATTAAAAAAATGTAAATTATTTATATTTATAAAGTGAATCAAGGTTGTAATATCAATTCTGTATTTTGGTTTAAAAATAATAGGAAAAGTCATATCAAGCTTAGATTTTATTTCCATGTATCACTTACATCACACTTTCAAAGCAAAGTGGAAAAACACTGGAATATATCATTTGGGCATTGAGCAATTTCAGAGTGAATTCCAATAGTTGTTATGACATCCATAACATCAGAAAGAGATAATATAAATAGCCAGAAAAGACTGTAAGATAACTCATCATTTTTTGCCATTGCTGAAAACCGACATGTTTCTCAGTTCTTAAAATTTTTTTTTTTCTTTAAAAC
This sequence comes from Epiperipatus broadwayi, assembly GCA_028023455.1. Taxonomy (NCBI): domain Eukaryota; kingdom Metazoa; phylum Onychophora; class Udeonychophora; order Euonychophora; family Peripatidae; genus Epiperipatus; species Epiperipatus broadwayi. The sequence continues at coordinate 9,677 of JAQFVV010015301.1, forward strand.
TTTATTTTAAATTCGTGAAGCTATAAAATATGAAAGAATAAAGAATTAGCATTCTGCCCATTCAGTTTGAAGAGTGGCTGGTTGAAGGAAGTTCCAAAGAAGACAACAAACAATAATGTGAAAGAAGAGAAACCTATAAAAAAATGCATTGTATGAAATCGGCTATTTATTTTTTTTTTTTAAAAGGAAAGAGATTCCAGGTTTTTAAAGAAAATGAAAATCAGATGTAACTATTTGATGGATACCATGTTTTAAGCCAGAAAAATCAACTGGATTAAAGCAATTTAAACTCCAATCTTCTAATTCAGAGAGAAAAAAGAAAAGGGGCAGTTATAAAAATTCTTCACTTAATTTAACTGTATTATTCTATCTGAACATTACCTCTACTTAAGGAAGTAAATTCATCTCCACACCTTAGGATGGAAATAAAGAAGCTACAACTAATCAATGGATAATGAAAATGGACAGACTTTTATTTAGGGTATGATTTTTTTTTATAAATATGTGTGCATATTATTTTTTTTATATTTTGAAAGGATGATTTGTATTTTATTTAAATCATATTTAGGTGTAATAGAATTTAGGCAATGAAATGCTCAGAAAGATTTCTTTACTAATTATTTGAACTCTTGTCTGAGTCTGTATATATTGATACAACCCGATATTTCTTTTAAATATCCAATTTGATTTTTGTATGAATAAAATTTAGTTTAAAACATCGAACAGACAAGAGGTTTAAATATATCATTTTATTTCATATTTATTTATTAATTATTATTTTAATGAACAAATAGAGTTCAATCCCATTCAAATGCCTATATTTGGTATCTGTTGCTTAAAATTTTTTATCAAAATATTTAAATATCTCCATTCATTCATTTTTTTCATATATACATGTCATTAGTTTTGCAACACATTTTAGAGTTACCACAGAAAGTTTACCAATTTTTTTATTAATTCAATCAATCAGAAATATAGATTAATCTCCTATTGTATTTTGTTATTAATTTTATCAATTTTTTATATTCCAATAAATTGAATTGATTTAAATGCCACGACTCTATTAATTATTTTATTTGGATTGCGTAAGATGATTTTGGAATTTAAAATTCGGTTCAAGATTCAAACTCTGCTTGGTAAGTGAAATAGAATATAAAATATGACATGTTTTGTATATTATAATTTTTTTTATCTTATTTACATATAAACTTTATATTTATTTCTCCATTCGAGTATTTTGCTTACATATATTACTGGTAAATATCATTAGCTTAGAGTCGATCATTTTCTTGCTTGTCTAATCCGTCATAAAAATCTAAATAGATCATATTTTATCATTGGTTTAGGATAACTTGTCTTAAATATTTTTTAAACTTCTCTAAAATGAAGAGTAAAATTTTATTGACTGGTTTAATTGAAAATTATCTTTGAATTAAAATAAAGGTCAATTATAATTATATAGTTTGATTATTACCACAACCAATTTCATGATCGATTATTTGAAGATTCAATAAATAATATTAATAATTATTGGTTATGAAAACTTAATAATATATCTTTTACATAATGTGATTAGGCATTGTAGAGTTAGAAATTACCTAATAGATTTATATATATATATATATATATATTGTACCGGTATAAATCCACCACGCTTACTCATACACAGTACCCGAGTTCAAACCCAGTCCACGTTTAAGAATAAATTCCAAAACGCCAACTAAATTCAAACCCAAACCCCGGTATGACCAACCGATGATGACTTTATAACAGCACGGGGTTATCCCTTTACTAGCTCAACTCAGAACACAGACTAAATTACTTACAGTTTTATATATCGATCTATTATACTCTGGATAGGGGTACGGTCATTAATGTAATGTATATATTTAAGTTGCCAATACAGACAGTAGGTGACTAAACAGATTTCGAGAGTAATGAGTTGGAAGACACAAAATTAGATTAAATAAATTGTTTAATAATAAATAGAAAGCATAAAAATATAGTATTCAAAAGTACGGTAAGACTTCCATAAATATTCTATTAGAATAAGCTACTAGTCTTTAGTAATCATTTTACCTGGTAACAAACTCATACCAATATTCGTGTATTGAAGTGATTGCAAAAAACATAATAAAGTGATTTAATATCTGCCAACTCAATATATGAAATAATCTTTACTTTAATAACGAAATTCCTTTTAAAATAACTATACTCAATATTATAAACTAGCTTTAAACAGAGTTGGGAAATATTTCTATTGGCATCGTTTGTTTATAGCATAAGTAATAAAAAAATATAAATGTCTTCATTTGAATTATTGTTAGTAGATAATATTTATAAACTATTTTCTAAAGACTAGAGCAGAGGAAAAGGAGAAAGAAAATTTACTGACAGATTTGAAACAGTAGCATTATAAACGAAACAAAACTTACATGTGATTCATTTGATTTACAGATTAACTTATAACATTAAGCTCGGGGAAGTTAAACGTTCATGTAACACAGTTACCCTTCTTTCTTCATCCGGCTTGGCTTCACGACGGTATTTCTGACAAACGTAGGCGCGCATTTGAAATTTACTTGGAAGGCATAGTCAATTTGGATATTGGAAGCTGGAAATTGTGAAGCACACAAAACATGATCAGTCAGCGGCATGAAGGTTCAAATTGGCGGGACCGAGATCAGCTCCTGGCACTTAGCCCATCGACATTACGGTTTACGGGTGGACTTCTTAACCAAAGTTGGAGAGATTCCTCTAGCAACTGCTTTGCTGTTTTTTAGACGATCTACTCTCAGCCACGTCAAAAGCTATATTAGTTTTTTTTTAAGATGGCCTCGGTTGACCTTTTTGTCTGGTTTTGTTTTAGGCTCCACCTACTTTTCTCTAGCCTCCAGCAATCCAGCCTGACCATACAATATCAATTATCCATTTCCATTGTTCCGTTTTCAGCTATCTCTAACTTTAATACGCAATTTTAACTTGACACAGTAATTACAAATATAAATTCCTTATCTAATTTCGAATACAACTTAATTACTCTATACATTTGTACAATACAGATTTTAATTAAAAACACTGATCAAAGGAATGTGACTTTTGATCAGCATTTCCAAACGACTTTGTATAATTCTAAAAGTCTAAAAGTTAAGCAAATACACCCGCAATGAAACTTTTAAATTAAGCTGCTATAAATTCACAAACCACGCACACACAAATATTATTTCATGATTTGTGACATTTATGCACGGAATCTTTACATATTTATTTACAAAACATAAAATATATATAGCTCAATTTTTGTGACTTGAAATGGAAAAATCCCATTGTGGGCGAATAGTAGTTCGAATTGCCGTACTTCAACACATGAAACTAAGATCGGTTCTTCGATCTGTCTGTTTCATTTCTTCTCACTTAAAAAAAATAACAAAAAAAAATGTTTATACATAATTCACTGGTTAACATTTTCTTACAAAATTGATCGACTTCGGAGAACAGTCTGGGTGAGGGTTCGAACCTAACATTTATCAAATTTGGGTGTATTAATCCGTTGTTTTTTTTTTACTCATCATCATAGACATTTCACAGTGGTCGTTTACCGGGTTATCATTTATGTAGTTTCTACTTTCTCCCTGGGTCGGGAGGTATATACGGTTTTAATTGTCTCGCATTGTAAATACCTCGTAGACCCTTCCCTTCCAGTAGGAAAGCGTTTTCATGGCATTCTTCCACTATCTCATATGGCCCGCTATACAGAGGGAAGAATTTTTTGAATTCCTTCCTAGGTACATTACTGACTCGTGGAGATCTTAGCCAGACTTGATCCCCCCTTTTAAAATTGTGACGCTGCCTTCCTCCTCTTTTAATTCTATTTTGTGCCATGCGCTCCAATTGTTGCCGGGCCATGTCTTGATCCGTGCTGGGATTTATATGTACTTCCCGCTTTGGTGATAGCGTAGGGAAAATATCCAGGCATGGTCTACCATAGTGAAGACGCGTGGGTGGGAATCCCGTGGATTCGTTCATGGTATGATTGATGCAATCCATGACATATTGAAGTTTCTCTACCCACTTCCGGTGATCCGTTGATAAACACGCGCGAAAAAGTCGACTGATTTCTCTCATGACTCTCTCGCACGGGTTTGATTGTGGGTTTCTGATTGACGTTAGGCGATGGTTTACATTCTGCTTCTTTACCCAGTTTTTCCATTCTTTCGAGGTGAATGCCGAACCATGGTCGGACAGTATGGTTTCGGGTTTACCTACCTCTTGAAATTGTTTTTCCTGAAGCACCCGAGTTACGTTTCTGGTGTTTGTAGACCGCACTGGGTAAACCTTAACATACTTGGAAAAAATATCATGATACCAACAAATACTGAAATGTTTTAAATTTGGGCAAGGGACCATAGTGGTCTATTGCAAGGATCTCGTTCGGTCTCGTAGCCATCACAGGTTTTATTTTCCCCGCGTAGGACTTGTTGGGAGCTTTAGTAGTCGCGCAGATATCGCACTGTCTGATTATGGAAGTGATATGGTGATACATTCCCGGCCAGTAAAATTGGCGACGGGCCACTTCTTCAATCTTCCTGGGTCCATAATGTCCCAGGGATTGGTGTATATGTTTAATTATAGGGGCCCTCAACCTATTGGGTACCACGATTTTCCAATGAGCACTGTAATCCTTGGTCCGGGTTTGTAATGTGCCTCCCTCAATCCGGAAATGGGGGTATCTGCTTTGTGGCTTCTGATTCTTATCTGAGGGCTTGGATAAATCATGAATGATATGGGAATACTGTATATTCTGCCAATAACTCAAATTCCGCAGTTCAGTTTCTACAGAACTCGATGTCGTAGTGGCCATAACTTCCAAGGGTTGGTTCTTGATTTCAGGGTTTTGTATCTTCATCGGTACAGGCTGACGACTCAATACGTCAGCCACAATATTTTCCCGCCCTGGACAGTACTGGACTTGGTACTGGAATTGTTGGAGGGTCAAACTCCATCTGATTAAACGGTTATTAGTCAGGAAACTCTTGTTGAGAAACTCCAGGCAACGATGATCGGTGATAATGATTACTTGAGATCCCAAAAGAAATTGCCGGAATTTCTGGCATGCCCACACAATGGCCAGAGTTTCTTGTTCTGTTGTAGTGTAATGGACTTCCGCCCCCTTCAATGCACGGCTGCTGAAATAAATAACTTGGTGGGCTCCGGTATCACTTATTTGAAATAAAATAGCTCCTAGTCCTTGTTTGCTGCTGTCCATTTGTACATAAAAGGGGCGATGAAAATTCGGATGGTGCAGCATTACCGCCTGTAAAAATTTTTTTTTTACATGTAGGAGTTCTTTGTCATGAAAAGGTGTCCATTCCCACTTGCGGTTCTTCTTGATGAGGTCTACGAGATTTCTAGTTTCTTGGGAAAAATTTGGATAGAATTTGTGATAGAAGTTGCAAAGGCCCAAAAATGATCGGACCTGCTTCGGTTTAGTTGGTGTTGGGAAACTTTCTATCACGGCAATTTTATCGGGGTGAGCCTTAATACCATGTTGGTTGATGATATGGCCAAGGAAAGTTATCTCGCCAATAGCAAAACGGCTCTTCTCCAAATTTACGGTGATATTTTTTTCTCTGCATTCTCTGAGGAACCTTTCCAAATGTTGCAGATGTTCCTGCAGGTTTTCTGAAATGATGACCAAGTCATCCATATAACATACCATATGCTCCTGTATCTCGTCGGACAGGACCTGCCGCAAACAGCGCATTAAGCCTGCTCCACTGTTTATGAGTCCAAAAGGAACCCTTTTAAACATATGAGTATACCCATTATAGCGGAAGGCCGTATATTTCCAATCCCTAGGGTCTAGATTCAACTGCCAGTAGCTCGCGGTCAAATCCAAGGTTGAAAAGATGGTTTTACCAGCCAGCCGCACCAGTACCTCTTGAATAGGTGGAGGAGCATCTCTTTCTGGGATAGTAATGCTGTTCAACTTGCGTGCATGATAAACACAAACGCAAACTCCCATTTTTCTTCTTTACCACGACCAACAGGTTGTTATAAGGTGACGGGCCACGTTCAATAATACCCCATTCAATCATTTGCTGAATCTGGGCTTCCACTTCCCCTCTTTACTGAAAAGGTATGGGGTAAGTTTTCGACGGCACATACGTCTCCTCCTTTACACGGATCCGGTGTGTATATCCTCTAATCTCCCCCGGTGTAGGAGAAAAAACAGCTTCATATTTCTTTAGTATTTTTCCGATCTGATCTGTGTCCCTGGGTTCCGTGAGGATGGACTCTTGAACCTTTTTACTGATCGCTGCTGGGTCGACTGCCTGGACCAAACAACTTTTGTAGTCAGGTCTCTGGGTAATTGGTATTTTGAAATCGACTGCCTCACTTCCGAAAGAGCATCTTCCCTTTTCATAATCGATAACACCATCATTGTGGGCCAAAAAATCGGAGCCGAGCACCACGTCATAAATAAGTCCTGTCATCACCAGAAAAGTATGTCCCTCAAGTTAAGCAAATACACCCGCAATGAAACTTTTAAATTAAGCTGCTATAAATTCACAAACCACGCACACACGAATATTATTTCATGATTTGTGACATTTATGCACGGAATCTTTACATATTTATTTACAAAACATAAAATATATATAGCTCAATTTTTGTGACTTGAAATGGAAAAATCCCATTGCGGGCGAATAGTAGTTCGAATTACCGTACTTCAACACATGAAACTAAGATCGGTTCTTCGATCTGTCTGTTTCAATATATATATATGAATAAATTATTGATACATTACGTTATAGCTTTTTATTATGCTAGACGTAGATTAATTTGTTTAAACATTTAAAGGAGTGCATAAGTTTTCAAAGTATTTTCCAAAATGATATAAAAACTAGTTGATTTCAATAGAATATTGTTAATTAAATATTAAAGAAGAAATAATTATGTATCATTTTATTGAAAGATACAAATGAAATGTTTATGCCTTGTATTTAGTGTTTCATTAAACTAGATATACATTTGAACCAAGAATTATTTTGTTCCAACATTTAAATAGCGTACATATTTAAAAACGTTTTGTAAAAATGCAATTATGGTTATTTAGAAGCTCATCTGTTTAGATAAAATATAATATCATTAAATATTAAAGTAGATTTGAATTAGTACAATAACAATAGATTAATAAAGTATATTGAAATTTGCTTTAGTTATTGATTTGATTTGATTTTCATTAAATTGCTAATCAAATAGTTAGCTTAATCATATATTAGTGTTAAGGGCAATGATATACGATTTAACTGTTCATTGCAGTTTACTTTGTTATCGTGATAGATTTGTTGATGTCTGGAGCAGATAATCTCATTATTCTTTTGTTTTACATATAGATTAAACAAATTAGGCTTTAGTAGAGATTATTAGTGCTTTATGATGGTTTATTACACAGTGGCGACTCGATTGAGCTAGATTAGATTAAATTAGATTTTTGATCAGATCAGACTGATCATTCTCCCCATCATCAGCAGTGACAGATTTATATATATATATATATATATATATATATATATATATATATATATATATATA